>JAXCGZ010017327.1:12500-17500 GCA_037179515.1 Halocaridina rubra | reverse complement strand
GGTCTTCTTGAAGTTCTTTACCAATATTCTCGTCTCTTACTTTCTTCACAATCTTTGCATCACCTGCAAGCATATTCAGGAATGAATTTACAGACTCAGGTAGGTCATTTACGTATACAAAAACAAATATTGCCTCAAAATTGAACCCTTTGGAACCCCATTACTAACCCTTCCTTGTAAGTAACTTTGTAATTACCTAATTGTCGGTAATCACAAACTTACTTAGAAGGAAGGGAACGGAGAGTTAGAGTAAGACACTCAGTGTGAGTGTGATTACCTAATTGTGATTACCTAATTGTGTTTACGGGAAAGAGCCCAAAGCTCGTATCTTCCCGTCTCCTGATCGGTTCCATTTTTAGACTTAGTGATACTTATCATACCTGTCCTTAAAACTATGGATTGAGGTAGCATTAACTACCTCCTCGCTTAGCGAATTCCAATTATCAACTACTCTTACACTGAAAAAGTATTTCCTTACATCCTGCAAACAAGTTTTCTTCCGAAGCTTCAAACTATGACCTCTAGTTCTAGAGCCAGCCATATCGAAATATCGATCCCTATCCACTCTATCATAACCATGAAGGAATTTAAAGACTGTCACCATATCCCCCCTTACTCTTCTAGCTTCGAGTGATGGCAAGTCTAATTCCCTCAGCCTCTCATCATAACCGAGATTGCGTATTTCTGGCACCAGTTTCGTGGCATGTCTTTGAACTTTTTCAAGCTTAGCTATGTGCTTTTTCAAGTGCGGATTCCAAAAGGGGGCTGCATATTCGAGTTTTGGCCTCACATAGGTTACATAAATATTTCTGAACATTTCCTTGTCCATGTGCCTGAAGGCTACCCTTACATTTGATAAGAATGCATATGCTGCCCTTACTACGCCATTTATATGTATTTCTGGAGACAAATCTGCCAATATGTTTACTCCTAGATCTCTCTCATTTTCTGTCTCCTGAAGTTGTACTCCAGCCACCGAGTAGTCAAGCTTGGGCCTTCTTGCACTTGTACCCATTCTCATTACCTTACATTTTGAGGTATTGAATTTCATTAGCCACTTTTCTGACCACTCATGCAGATTATTTAGATCCTCCTGAAGTTCTCTACCATTGTTCTCGTTTTTTACTTTCTTCACAATCTTTGCATCATCTGCAAACATATTCATGAATGAATTTACAGACTCTGGTAGGTCATTTACATATACAAGGAACAAAAGTGGCCCTAAAACTGAACCCTGTGGAACTCCACTACTAACTCTTCTCCATTCAGACACTGAGTGTCTTACTCTAACCCTCTGTTCCCTTCCTTCTATGTAAGTTTTTATCCATTCCAAGACATTTCCACCTATTCTAGCCATTGATTACAGCTTCCTAATAAGTCTCCCATGTGGAACAGTGTCAAACGCTTTCTGGAAGTATGTTATTTATTTATTATATATTTACAATGTTTAATAATTAGAATGTATGCTGAGAGATAGAATGTTTTATTTTATTGACATTCATATGAAAAGAATATGATATATTACGATATAGCCTTAATATGTAATAATGATAATAATAATAATAATAATAATAATAATAATAATAATAATAATAATAATAATAATAATAATAATAATAATAATAATAATAATAATAATAATAATAATAATAATAATAATAATAATAATAATAATAACAACAACAACAACAACATAATGATACATTAAGTTGGTCCATCTATATCCATCTTATTTAAGCACTTCATGTTTCTCTATATAACCATTTAGATATTGCTAGTTTACTAGCGAAATATTTTAATAGTTTGTTTTTTTTTTTCCATAAAAAAAATTGACTCTAATGAATATAATAGTCTCTACTAATTTAACGTTTTCTACCAGGTCCTCGCGACGGCAGAGAAACCATTCTCTGTTTACATGGGGAACCCAGCTGGTCCTTCTTGTATCGCCACATGATTCATATGTTCGCCAAAGCTGGATATCGCGTCATTGCTCCTGATTTTATTGGTTTTGGCAAATCAGATAAGTACACGCAGCCTGATTCTTACACCCATGATATGCACACCATGACACTCAGACTTCTACTGGACTACTTGAACTTACGAAGGATAACATTGGTTTGCCAAGACTGGGGAGGTCCTATTGGACTGACAGTAGTGAAGGATTCGCCCCATCTTTTCTCTAGGATTGTTGTCATGAACACTGGACTTCCCGTAGCTTATGAACCAGCCACAATTGCGAATGACTTTATGTACATCACGCCGTTTTTGTTATGGAGAAGTATTGCCCAGGTATTTGGTACATATTTGCCGATTAGGCAACTTTTCAAATTCGCCTTGAAAGGATCTGTACCCAGCGAAGTTCTCAACGGATACTGCGCGCCTTTCCCCACGTCTGTATACAAAGCTGGAGCCAAAGCTTGGCCTTTACTGATTCCTGTCATCAGCAACACACCCTTTTCTTCAGAAATGTACGAAACGCGAGAATTTTTAGCTAAGGCGTGGACAAAGGAGGCTCTGATCTTGTTTGCTGATGGGGACAAGATCACTGCTGGTTGGAAGAAGACTTTTCTCAAGGTCCTACCCAACGCCGTCAATAAAACTGTCGTTGGTGCTGGCCATTTTCTTCAAGAAGACAAAGGAAAGGAAGTGGCCAATCATATTATTAGTTTCATAGAAGAAAAAATGTGATCTTATTCATGAGCAAGTAAAAATAAAATGTAATTCTTTCTGCCAGTTGCTTTATGGAATAGCTATCTAGTGACTAGTTTCATGAAGCTTTTAAATGTACTTAAAAATGTTTTTCAAAGGGAAAATATATGATCTCTAAATATTGTTTCACCACTTTTTCAAGGCATGTTATAAACACTTAAAATTAATACAGTTGATGCAGGTAGAGACATTTTAGAAGACTAATGTGTGGTCTGTAGGAATGTCCACATTACATCGTTTGACATTCTCTTACGAAGGAAATACAATGTGTCATTTGAACCTTAAGAGTAACTAAAGCTAGTTGTCGTTATATATATATATATATATATATATATATATATATATATATATATATATATATATATATATATATATATGAATCATTTTTTTTTTTTTTTTTTTTTTTTTACCCCGACCGGGACTCGAACCTAGGACTTATGATTACTAAATCAAGGCGCTACCACTACACCACAGAAGGTTAAAAGGAACCCAACCTTATAGCTTATATCTGCTATACTTAGGAATGAACGCATTCTAACTGAATGCCACTATGTTTATATTACAGATTCCCCAACCTCACTCGTGGCTTCATTTTAGCATTTAATTCAATTCCCAATCTCATTCGGGCCATGAAATTATCAAATAAGCACATTACATATGTGAAAACATGAATCATTTTTTACCCCGACCGGGACTCGAACCTAGGACTTATGATTACTAAGTCAAGGCGCTACCACTACACCACAGAAGGTTAAAAGGAACCCAACCTTATAGCTTATATCTGCTATACTTAGGAATGAACGCATTCTAACTGAATGCCACTATGTTCATATTACAGATTCCCCAACCTCACTCGTGGCTTCATTTTAGCATTTAATTCAATTCCCAATCTCATTCGGGCCATGAAATTATCAAATAAGCACATTACATATGTGAAAAAATGAATCATGTTTTACCCCGACCGGGACTCGAACCTAGGACTTATGATTACTAAGTCAAGGCGCTACCACTACACCACATAAGGTTAAAAGGAACCCAACCTTATAGCTTATATCTGCTATACTTAGGAATGAACGCATTCTAACTGAATGCCACTATGTTCATATTACAGATTCCCCAACCTCACTCGTGGCTTCATTATATATATATATATATATATATATATATATATATATATATATATATATATATATATATATATATATATATATATATATATATATATATATATATATATATATATATATATATATATATATATATATATATATATATATATATATATATATATACATATACATATACATATACATATACATATACATATACATATACATATGCATATACATATACATATACATATACATATACATATACATATACATATACATATACATATACATATACATATACATATACATATACATATACATATATATATATATATATATATATATATATATATATATATATATATATATATATATATATATATATATATATATATATATATATATATATAATATATATATATATATATATATATATATATATATATATATATATATATATATATATATATATATTGCATGGCTCCAAAGAAACTTTTTTATGCAAGCCTTTTGTCACTCGTAATCTCGATTGCAACTGAAGAAATAAGGCTGGATGCCCATCTTAACTTCCCGCGGTGGGCTCGGGTGCGGCTTTGTTCATACAGGTCTCTAATTCATTCTCCCCCACCACCATAGATAAAGAGAAACGGTCTGTTTATATATAAGGGAGTGCCCGAGTCAAAGCAAATTCCTTGCCTCTACTGAAAGAAAATGCTGCGGATTGGGATATTCCCGTTCCCCTTTTTCTTCACCATTTAGTCCAGTTTTACGATACGCAGGTGATTACGGGGATGGTCTTTTTTCCCCACCCAAGAGGTATATATATATATATATATATATATATATATATATATATATATATATATATATATATATATATATATATATATATATATATATATATATATATATATATATATATATATATATATATATATATATATATATATATATATATATATATATATATATATATATATATATATATATATATATATATATATATATATATATATATATATATATATATATATATATATATATATATATATATATATATATATATTATATATATATATATATATATATGTATATATATATATATATATATATATATATATATATATATATATATATATATATATATATGAATATATATATATATATATATATATATAT
>JAXCGZ010017327.1:0-7500 GCA_037179515.1 Halocaridina rubra | reverse complement strand
GTAGTTTCTCCATAACTTTGCAAACTATGCTGGTCAAGGAAACTGGTCTATAGTTCAGAGCCGTATCCCTCCTTCCCTTTTTGAAGATAGGTATCACATTTGCTTGTTTCCAGCATCTTGGAATCTCCCCCGACTCCAGTGACTCCTTAAATATGATACTTAGTGCCACTGATATTGTGTTTGCGCATTTTTTAAGCACATGAGGGGATATGTCATCAGGACCTGTAGCTTTATGAACATCTAAATCCATCAGCGCTTTGCATACCTCTGTGGCTGTAAGGTTGATGTTCTCTAATACCGGCCCTTGAGCTTCTATCACTGCAATCTGAGGGGGTGGGGTATTTTCTACTGTAAATACTGACTGAAACTCCTTGTTCAATTCTTTGCAGATCTCTTCATCCGTCTCAGTGATGCTTCCATCCGCTCTCTTTAGCCTTAAAACCTGTTCTTTTACCTTCAGTTTTCCTCTGATAAAGCTGTGGAAAAGCTTGGGATTTTCTTTAGCCTTCCTGGTGATGTCCCTCTCATAGTCTCTCTCTGCCTCTCTCCTTTTACTTAGGTAGTCATTTCTTGCTCTTTTGTAGGTTTGCCAGGCATTTATGTTTTTTCTCCTCCTATACCTTTTCCAGCATTTGTCTCTCCACTCCTTAGCTCTTTTACACCCATTATCGAACCATTTCTCTCTGGCATGAATTACACCTACTTTGGTGACAGGTATGCAGCAATCTACTATCTTCCCATATTTCTCACAAAAGATGTCATACATTTCTTGCACAGATTTGTTGTAAAATAAGGTTCTCCAGTCAATAACTGCAAAAAGCTCATTCATTTTGATGTAATCTCCTTTCGGATAGTTCCTCCTCATGTCCTCAGTGCCTCTACTCTCAGGAAGAATATCTTCAATGATATACTCCATCAACAACACACAGTGGTCACTCTTTCAAATTGGTGGTTCATACTCAATATTTTCAATATCCAACACATTATCTGTGAACACTAGATCAAGTAGTGATGGCTCATCCCCACCCCTGGCTCTTGTTGGTTCCATTACATGTTGGTGTAGGAAATTCCCTTGTACGCAATCTAGGAATCTTGCCCCGAATGAGTCCTCACCACTGTGTGGGAGAGAGAGAGAGAGAGAGAGAGAGGAGAGAGAGAGAGAGAGAGAGAGAGAGAGAGAGAGAGAGAGAGAGAGAGAGAGAGAGAGAGAGGAGAGAGAGAGAGAGAGAGAGAGAGAGAGAGAGAGAGAGGTTGAATTATGAGTTAGAAGAATTATAAAAATAAAAATATGTCTGAAGGGACGACCTCGCAAGCACCAACTGTAAGTGGTGTTGGTCTGCCAGGACGCTTGAAGGACAGACAACCAGGGGGCATCTTCCAGCTTTTTACCCACATTAGGAATTCAGACGTTTTCAAAAGAAAACATTTTATTTCCATTATTACAATGGTTATTTTGTTACAAAGCTAAAACTACACTTATAAATAGACAGGTATATATATATATATATATATATATATATATATAAATATATATATATATATATATATATATATATATATATATATATATATATATATATATATATATATATATATATATATATATATATATATATATATATATATATATATATATATATATATATTATATATATATATATATATATATATATATATATATATATATATATATATATATATAATCAAATAAGCACATTAGATTGTGTTAAAACTTGAATCATATGTTGCCCCCACCGGGACTCGAACTTGGGACACAAAAGTTGCTGTGCCCAGACGCTGCCGGCTGTACCCCAGAGGGTCAAGAAGACCTTCTGTGGTGTAGTTGATGGCTCCTTGGGACAGTGATTGTGTGTCTTGTGTTCGAGTCCCGGTCGGGGTAAAGTATGATATATATATATATATATATATATATATATATATATATATATATATATATATATATATATATATATATATATATATATATATATATATATATATATATATATATATATATATATATATATATATATATATATATATATACTCTCTCTCTCTATGTATGTGTATGTGTTTGTATGTGTTTGTGTGTGTGTGCGTAGATTTATAGATAGATAGTAAAGCAAAAGTGGAAATATTTTATATATTATATATATGGTTTTTCTTACAATTATTGTCAAAAAGTAACTAGAAAATAATCTATCGAGTTTGCATTACATTTGTCATTGACTTTTTTACCGTTTTGTATTAACTTTTATCATATAAATTGAGATTTATTTTTTACCTTTTTACTATTATTTATTCTACGCATTGCTACAATCCCTCTAGAGGTGCTCGTGGTGATATACTACGGTCATGGTGCATATGCTAAAGTAACTACAGATTTTTTTGGGGAGTGTTTGGTTACCATTATTATTTATTCTACGCATTGCTACAATCCCTCTAGAGGTGCTCGTGGTGATATACTACGGTCATGGTGCATATGCTAAAGTAACTACAGATTTTTTTTGGGAGTGTTTGGTTACCATTATATCAGTTGTGTTGTAAATGTATATATGGTTAGCATTTGTCTTTTTTTCATTTTTTTTTTTTGCGTTTTTTGGTCATTATATCCATCTAATTATATTAACTTTTTTCATTTGTGAAGCTTGTTCGGTATATAGTAGGTTGGCCCATGGCAACAGCCGCCCGTTGTGATACTACAGCGGAAGGGGCTTTTGGACTTAAATAGGACTGTCAAGGACTGTTCGATGTCAAGTCTTCCTTCAGTTACGGTTCCTTTTCTATGCCTACATCAACACCGAATATTCTTGGATATTCGTTACACATCTCTTATTATCCCTCCACATCTGACAAGTCACAACACTCCCCATCTCTGTTCCTTTTTACTTTAAGTTTACCTCGTGCACAGGCTCGATGAGGGCAGAGTTATTCTTTTTTTTTTTTGGCCCGTCCTGGTGTCACAATCATAAAAACAAAAAACAAAGCAAACTTATAGTGAACAGAAATAGAGCTTGCCTAGAAAATTGTAATTACCTTGAATTAAAAGATGTATATACACAATTACCAACAAACAGTGAATAAGCAGACAAGTGAGTAAGCACATTAATAATAATAATAATAATAATAATAATAATAATAATAATAATAATAATAATAATAATAATAATAATAATAATAATAATAATAATAATAATAATAATAATAATAATAATAATAATAATAATAATAATAATAATAATAATAATAATAATAATAATAATAATAATAATAATAATAATAATAATAATAATAATAATAATAATAATAATAATAATAATAATAATAATAATAATAATAATAATAATAATAATAATAATAATAATAATAATAATAATAATAATAATAATAATAATAATAATAATAATAATAATAATAATAATAATAATAATAATAATAATAATAATAATAATAATAATAATAATAATAATAATAATAATAATAATAATAATAATAATAATAATAATAATAATAATAATAATAATAATAATAATAATAATAATAATAATAATAATAATAATAATAATAATAATAATAATAATAATAATAATAATAATAATAATAATAATAATAATAATAATAATAATAATAATAATAATAATAATAATAATAATAATAATAATAATAATAATAATAATAATAATAATAATAATAATAATAATAATAATAATAATAATAATAATAATAATAATAATAATAATAATAATAATAATAATAATAATAATAATAATAATAATAATAATAATAATAATAATAATAATAATAATAATAATAATAATAATAATAATAATAATAATAATAATAATAATAATAATAATAATAATAATAATAATAATAATAATAATAATAATAATAATAATAATAATAATAATAATAATAATAATAATAATAATAATAATAATAATAATAATAATAATAATAATAATAATAATAATAATAATAATAATAATAATAATAATAATAATAATAATAATAATAATAATAATAATAATAATAATAATAATAATAATAATAATAATAATAATAATAATAATAATAATAATAATAATAATAATAATAATAATAATAATAATAATAATAATAATAATAATAATAATAATAATAATAATAATAATAATAATAATAATAATAATAATAATAATAATAATAATAATAATAATAATAATAATAATAATACTAATACTAATACTAATACTAATACTAATACTAATAATAATACTAATACTAATACTAATACTAATACTAATACTAATACTAATACTAATACTAATACTAATACTAATACTAATACTAATACTAATACTAATACTAATACTAATACTAATACTAATACTACTAATACTAATACTAATACTAATACTAATACTAATACTAATACTAATACTAATACTAATACTAATACTAATACTAATACTAATACTAATACTAATACTAATACTAATACTAATACTAATACTAATAATAATAATAATAATAATAATAATAATAATAATAATAATAATAATAATAATAATAATATAATAATAATAATAATAATAATAATAATAATAATAATAATAATAATAATAATAATAATAATAATAATAATAATAATAATAATAATAATAATAATAATAATAATAATAATAAATATGATAATAATAATAATAATAATAATAATAATAATAATAATAATAATTATTATTATTATTATTATTATTATTATTATTATTTTTATTATTATTATTATTATTATTATTATTATTATTATTATTATTATTATTATTATTATTATTATTATGCATTGTAATTAAATAATTAAACTTGTATTGTCTTCCATGCTGTTCTAATATTTTACCACCACCCTACTGATTTACCTATTGAATATAATCCTTATTTTATGGGAACTTTAAAAATGTTTGGCCTTAACAAGCATTATCCTTTTCTCCATTTATGTAAATGGTCTATCTGATTTCAATCCAGACAGTTTAGTTGTACAATATGCAGATGACATAGAACTACTCCTTAGTGGTAATACTAATAACGTCAAGAGCAGAAAACACTCTGTCATTAATTAAAGCCTATTTTCAAGAAACTGGGATGTTAATTATCGAAAGTGAACCACAATGCATGTTTATTGATTCAAGGTACCACATAGCACGAATTACAGAAAACAACAATTAAATTTTGTGGCGATATCATCACACCTAGCAAAACTGTTAAAAATCTAGGAATTCACTTTGATAACTACATGTTGTTCGATTTTCTTATAGATGAAGTCTGCAAAAGGTAACAGGAACTCTAATGCACTTATCAAGTATAAAGATAATATTGAGACTACCTCTGGAATAATGGTTCTCCAATCCCTAGCCTTTAGTCATATTAAATATTGTGCAATCGTATGGGGAGCTACCAATAAGACTAAGATACTTAGAATACAGAAGCTTAAAAAATCTGCAGCTCGAGTTGCCCTGGGAGGATTAAGAAAATATAACCACACACTGGATCTCAAAAATCTTGGATGGCTGCGTGCAGAAAACAAGATCGCCTATACTATGTACGTTTTTGTATACAAAATTTTGAACCATCACTATCCCAATTGGCTGTTCAGTTTCAAAACAGTCAGAGATATAAGGGGGACCAACACAAAACAGAGTAGTGAGATCTTTATTCAGAGACCAAACACATCTTAAAAAATCATCCTCCTTAATAGCTTTCAATGGCAAACTAAATAGTTAACTGCAATTTCCCTTGATACTAACTATTCTATATATGTAAACTGATATTGCCTTTTTTGGTTTTTAAATTAAAAACTAATTATTTTTATTACAAGGAGTACTAAAATTGGGATAACGCCTATATTAAGGGTCAATTTTACCATAACTATCGGGTATATAACTTTTTATTACGGTAATTGATTATTAAACTTAAGTATTGAGTGTTATTATTACTACTTTATTATTAATATTATCGTTCATTTGTATTATTTTTATTGTTATTATATCTTTTAACTGTAGCTATTGTTAATTTTCTTTACAAGCTTTATCTCTGTTCACTTGTTAGTTTAGCTGTTATATCTTGAGTGTACTACTATAATACTAAACTATGATTATTAATATGTATGTCCAATTACCACAATTACCACAGGTATTTTAATATGCAAATTATTACTAATGTTCTACTTTAGTATCATTCTTATCATTGTTATCATCATTATTTTTAGGATCATTATTATTGTTATTATTATTATTATTATTATTATTATTATTATTATTTTTATTATTATTATTATTATTATTATTATTATTATTATTATTATTATTATTATTATTATTATTATTATTATTATTGTTGTTGTTGTTGTTGTTGTCGTTGGGTTTGTTGTTGTTATTATTATTATTATTATTATTATTATTATTATTATTATTATTATTATTATTATTATTATTATTATTATTATCATTGTTGTTGTTGTTTTTGTTATTATTATTATTATTATTATTATTATTATTATTATTATTATTATTATTATTATTATTATTATTATCAATAACATGTTTACGTTTTACTCTCTTATCTGGTTATTCGTTGTGTACTTCTGAGTGTTAGTCCATCTGTAAATTCTATTAAAGTTAATCCTATCAGTATGCTATATTGGACCTGTTATTGTATGGATCTTGTACGTTAAAATTATTCATTACTATTTACTTTCTATTATTATTATTATTTTTATTATTATTATTACTATTATTATTATTATTATTATTATTATTATTATTATTATTATTATTATTATTATTATTATTAATATTATTATTATTATTATTATTATTATTATTATTATTATTATTATTATTATTATTATTATGCATAAGCTTTACTCAGTTATCTGATTATTCATTATTTATTGATAATTGTCTACGCATCTATTAATTCGAGGTCATTTTGATATTTGAGGAATACTATATTTCTGTTCACTTCACGTGTATGCACCACCTCTACTTATTTGCTCAGTCTACTTATAAGTGTAGTCTTAAGGGGGGTTTACACGGTCAAACGGTTCGTCGAACGCGGTTCGACAGACAAGTGTTTGAAGTGATGTTCGAACGTGTGAACGGGGTATTTGGTTGTCAAACACGTTTGACAAACGCATTCAACAACCAAATACCCCGCTCACACGTTCGAACATCACTTCAAACACTTGTCTGTAGAACCGCGTTCGACGAACCGTTTGACCGTGTAGACCCCCCTTTAGTTCTGTAACAGAATAGCCATTGTTTAAATGGAATTGTTTATATATATATATATATATATATATATATATATATATATATATATATATATATATATATATATATATATATATATATATATATATATATATATATTTATCACGCAAAAGATCCAGAATCCTTTCCTACCCGATGGTGAAAGCGCCTTTACGAGCATACTGACGTCAGAGCTTTCCGTTTGGAGCAACTA
>JAXCGZ010017326.1:55000-80879 GCA_037179515.1 Halocaridina rubra | reverse complement strand
CCCAGAAGCCAAGAAAACATGAGAACAAGAGAGAGAATTACCAGTGATACACATATATACATAAATACATACAGTCCTTAATTAGAATATTAAAACCCAATTTCCTTGGTACTTTTATCTCTATATGTTTTTTTCTTACATATATAAATTGAAATTTTATCAGAATGAGTTTCCTGTGTGATAATTTTGTCTCTCCTTGTCTCTTGTCTGTCTTTGTTGCTCGTTTCTTCGTAGCCTAATGAATTATTATCATTATCTTTCTTTGTTTTAGGATACTATCTCATTTTTTATTCCGTGAAATAGGTTTTTGACATTTTTTATGTATTTGTTTCATCGAATGACGTCTAAATGCATTCTAAAATGTTTTACATGATTATAACTTTACTGTAATTGCAATTGCTACAGGTGGATGAAACTAATTTCTTAAAACTAGTTTATTATAATACATGAACGATATATAAGAATATTTGAAGTAAATTCTCCTAATAACATATGCTATTTTATATGTCAATAGCTATCTTGATTTCCTGAAATGCATTCGTAAGCTTGCACACACAAATATGGTAAGCATCATTGAGTATAAAAATGGAACCAACCAGGAGAAGGGGTGTTACGAGCATAGGGCTCTTTCCCGTAAGCACAAATAGGCTAAAAACTGTACACGCGCATGCGTGTGCGCGCACACACACACCCATCACTCTTATCTCTTAACTCTGGTTTATGCTGCGTATGTGTGGTTGAGAGATATCTGTTTCCTTTACAAATAACTTTTCTTATATTCGTGATACAAAGCTTTTCTTAGTGTTAGATGATTAGACTGTTAGTCAGTGTTAGAGGTTAGATTGTAGGATCGAATGATGGTTGTGTGGTATAATACCAATTGTAAGAGAATTTTAATTTGGTGTCTGTTTGAAGTGGTGTATTTATTTGTTAATTCTTTTACCTTTTTGCATGTTTAGATAACCCGACTTGCGTGTGTGTGTGTGTGTTCTTTTTTCTAGATAATTAGGTTTAGCGACCTAGTTGTTCTAGAAAGACCAGGTGATTTTGATGATAAATAATTTCATTAATTTTGAGTTGTTTTTATTTCTTTTCATATATATTGTGATAAAACTATATGGTCATGTAGACTTGTTAATATATCGTGCATCAAAATATAATTTTATTGTCAGTCTAACCTTAGATTAAAGAATTGGTAAAAGTTCCTTACACAAGAACATTATGATTGTGTTAATCTAACCTTAGTTATGTCGATTGGGTAAAGTTTCTTGCATGAGAGTATCTTTTTCGTATTAATCTAACCTTATGTAAATTGGTTATGTTACTTGCATGAAGACAATCTAAATCATTATTTAAATAACCTTCTTCTCTTAACACTACTTTTATATAATAGATATCCTAGTTACATAATATGTTCTTTGTCAATCTAACCTTGGCTGTGTAAACTGGTTAATATTTCTTGCTTTTAGACATACTGAATCTATACTTAAATGACTTAATCTCCTATCATTACTTTTATATTACAAATATCCTTATATGTTTAAATATTTTTTTATTTTATTTTCTATTTTTTATATAGCTTACAAAAAATTTAACGTAAAGAATTTTTTAAAATTCTTTTTAGAATTTTTACTGTTTTTATTTATTTGCTGTCTGTAACAGACCTTTACTTGACATTAGTTCAGTGTCTTAGTAAATATGATTTTGCCATATATGGTACTACGGTTATAGATGATGATGTTGTTCCTGCTGTGATATTCTGCTCTCAGACTAAACGCTAGTTGTTGTTTGCCATCTAATGTGTCATTGTTAATCATCATTCGTATGCAGGTGGACACAGACAGGTTGGAGCTGGGGAATTAAGGCTGGGTTCCCTTCCTAACACCCTGCAGTTGGTTCGTGCATCAGTCACTTTTCAAGTTGAGTGTTCTAACTACTGCGCTAGGTCGGTTCCCAAAGAAATATACATTCCCTAAGATCTTCCTGAAAATACTTTTGTGACTTCAAGATAGCCCTCACTGCAGTTCATGGAATTAAGGAGCATGTTGGAATTTCATAGAATGAACTTGAGGCACTGAATGATATGAAGGAATTTGTCATATCCTTAAAAGGACTATGAAGTTCCGGCTGTTGTTTTTGTTGCTCTATGAGCTGCCTGGCTGAACAAGTGTGAGTCCTGAAGGAATGCCACTGCCAATCCCTTGTTCTCCCAAAGAGCTCCCAGGAGTGTAATTTGTGTTTTTGGCTTATTTGTGTGTATGCAGTGCAATCATCCATAATATGTTTGATTGTATGAGGTGATATCAAGCTATTATGGTTGTTGATTGCTAGTTTAAGTGTTTATTAGTCTCCTTTTGTGGATTGATACAGACAGGTTGGAGCTGGGGAATTAAGGCTGGGTGCTCCTTTCAATGCCCTGTGGTTGGCTCAAACGCTGCTTTTGCTGTATTTGCATTTCTTCATCTTCAGTGTGCCCAGCTCTCCTCCCTGTTAATTCTTTGGGCTCCCTGAAGAGAGGATCATATTGCACCGGAGTGTCCATTAGGGGATGGCTGATGGAAGGAATTACACCAATTTAACAGAAGGCAACTTTGATGCTCTCATCCTTTCCATTGGGACTACCTTAGGGGGAATATTGTGGGCCTCATCTTAATATTGTGATTATATTA
The DNA here is from genome assembly GCA_037179515.1 of Halocaridina rubra. Classification (NCBI taxonomy): domain Eukaryota; kingdom Metazoa; phylum Arthropoda; class Malacostraca; order Decapoda; family Atyidae; genus Halocaridina; species Halocaridina rubra. The sequence goes on along the minus strand of JAXCGZ010017326.1, from coordinate 78,210 downwards.
CAAACATTCCCCTTCTGACAAACAAATTAGGTTCCTGAAGTCTACTCATAAGTAGAATAGTTTGTAAATTTCGTTTAGGTTAATAAGAGTGTAGTACAGTACATTTATATGCAGTATTGTACAGTACTTTGTCTAAAGACACTTAATTACTACATAAAACAGAAAGAGTACAGTATTAATGGAATTTTTACACACGATTACCTAATTGTGCTTACGGAAAAGAACCCCAAGCTCATAACTTCCTGTCTCCAGGTCGGTTCCATTTTGTACTTAGTGAATATTCGCAACTCGTTTGTTCGTAAGTTTGGGAGCGTCTGTACGTGCATCTTCAAATAAGCATACCATTATATTATTAATCCGAATTATTATTTATTTTATACTCCTAGTATATTTGTGTATATTTAATCAACCTTCCTACATATATGTAGCCCTTGGATTAAAATTAATGGAAATTACATAAAATAATCATTTCATTAATGGAAATTATAAAAGAATTTACTGAGGTAATATTACGCTTCGCCTTTTATTAGTTCTTGGGGCATAGTACCACGAGGGAGGGGTCTAGAATACTTCCTCTGTGTTCCCCTGTGTGTCATAAGGGTTGACTAAATGGGGTGCAGCGAGGGAACTGGGAATCCCCTCCTCTGTATATTTTTCTGCTTATAAGGGGAAAAATGGCTTATGTACATAAACCTGACTTTCACCCGGGAAGTATTTAGATGAAGTCTCTGAAGTTAGTTCAAAATGAACTCTCTTAAGTTGGTATGAGATGAACTCTCTGAGTTGATTCAATAAGCTTTAGTTCACCAGAACTACATGTCATCTTTGCAGAGTATGGCTTTAGATGTGTTGGGTCTATGTTGGACTAGTTCCTCATGATTGCAGGCTTCAGCAATGGTTAACATACCCGTCCAGTAGCTGTCATGCTAAATAACATATTATTATAGTGCTATTGTATGTTTTTATGTTTTATGATTTTTGCAGTATACCCCTTGCTGCAGCAAGCCCCTAAACCATGTTATGCTTTGTTTTTGCAGTATACCACTTGCAGATGCAAGTCCCAAAACCATGTTGTGTTTTGTTTTTGCAGAGTCCCTGTTGCAGCAACAAGCCCCTTAACCATGTAGTGTTTTGTTTTTGCAGTATACCAGTTGCAGCAGTATACCCCTAAACCTTGTTATGTTTTGTTTTTGCAGTATATCAGTTGCAGCTGCAGGCCCCTAAACCAGCTGCTGTCTTGTGCACAGACAGACCACCCGATTGTCCCACCTTCTATGGACTGGAGTACCATGGGAGTATTAGCCAACATAAATGTCAGGACTACCTTGCGCTCGATGGCTCATACCTCGTTCGGCACAGCAAAAATGCCGTGGGATTTTACACACTCAGTTTGAGGTTTGAATAACTCATTCACGTCATTTAAATTTCTAATTGCTCTTGCATACCTAGTACTAAATGTCATATATTACAAATATATCTAAGTGGAAATATACAGAATGTTAATGAAACGGTTCTGTATTTGCGTCCTGGGACAACTGTCTCCAGGGCAAATGCATCCCGGTCATTGGCATAAGGTATTTTTGCACCCTGGTCATTCGTGTTCCACCTACCCTAACCTAGCATGTTTAGGGATACAAAGATAGAGAAATATTAAATGTTCATCTAATGTGAAATATACATATACCCTGTACTGCAACACATATGGCCTGGACACAAAAATACTGTACGCAATTTTCCTGCCTCTGTCGTACTTACTAATCCCAAGACCTTTCAACCAAATGATATAGTAAATCTTAGTGTAAATGACATAAAAAAATTCACTAGCTTTGTGTCAAAGTGAAAATATTAATATAAAAAATAGTTAACCACATGGCAAAGTCTCATTTTGTTGATGTTCCGTCTAGTTATTTTAAAATCTGCCAAGTGATATGAACTATAATGTTGAACTATGTGAAAGTATTCGCTCACAATGAACAAATATTATTCAGTGCTGTATAGCAAATTGTTCGTGTATTGATCTATCCATATTTCTATACAAAGCCCCTAAACTGCTTTTAAGGAGGGTGGCTGAGTCAAAGCTAGAAAATATTGACTCTTTTAGAAGGAATACTGTATACTTATTGGAATATCCCGTTATGGGAAAGATCTTGCAGCTTAGAATTTAAATTCCTTTTTTGCTTAGTAAGCTTTTATTATATTTTTTTTAGGGATGAGATGAAAATTTTATTTGGGTATTGTTTTTCTTTCATAAATGTTTACATATTCTTGTAACTTTTTTTTAGAAAATGTTAAAGTCTTAGAGATATTTGCAGTAATTCTACCGCAATCCCCCTTGTAAGGGTAAAGTCGAGTCAGAGCACACATTCATCCTAAGCTAATATACTTAGATCATTTCTCTTAGCTCCTTGGGGATAAAAGGCCTTTTAACCCCCCCACCACCTCACTTGAGTCATCCACAGGGTAAGTGGGGAAGAATCTTCTGCTGTGAGGCCCGATAGTCGTAACTATTTTACTCACCCACCCGTCCCAGTTCACAGTGCTAGCAGGTGTGAGAAATTTCTTTGACCCACATCACCCATATACAATCTTTCTCCACTCATTCCTATCTCTTGCAGTCTCTCTTCCCTGCTCCACTGACATACCACGTGTATCCAGTGGTCTCTTCACCCCTTCCAACCAGCCATCTCATTCTAAATCTTCATTGAATGAGATGTTACTTACAGTAATGCTTGGCCAGATATTTTAAATGTTGTTTGGAGGTTCTTGAAGCAAGAGTACAGGTTGAAAATTGCTCATAGTCGGCTAATAACAACATGCAGGGAAGCACAGAGGAGGCATTCTTGCCCCCTCCTCTGGGAAACCTTGTCTTGTTCTTTTGCTTGACTTATTTTGAAAACTAGGAAGTAATTAGCAGCAATAACATTGACTTAAAACTACCTTTGTTACCATAATTTGCGGCAGATTTGGAAAGGACATAAAACATTATCGTCTTTATTACGATGGTAAGCACTATGTCGGCGAGAAACGATTCGACACACTGCATGACCTTGTTGCTGATGGCCTCGTCACGATGTACCTTGAAGACCAGGCTGGGGAATATCTCAAGAATATGTCTGCTGGGTCGTACATCAATTCGCCTCATTACACACTGACTCGTTCCATGAGAAGACATATTTATAGTGTCAGGCCTAGCTTGAGTAGGAAATGCGAGGTAAGACTATAAACCTATATGCAGAAGCCATGATCCCCCTCTTAGGGATGTTGCTGAGTCTGAACCAAAAATTTGACACTTTGTGGTAGGAAAATGTTTGTAACTTGATTGTTCTTAAGTAGCGGAGCATCAGAGATGCTCCCCTTCTTATAAACAACCAAGTTATGAACATTTGCAGATACTAACAAAAAGCTACCCATTATTTACCCATGCATGTATTACTGTAATGTACTGTATTATTACATTGTTATCACTGTATTAGAATTCATTTATACTGTGTACTTTATGTTTTATGTAGTAGTTTACTGTCTTTAGCCTAAGTACTGTACAGTACTTCATATGTATGTACTATGCACAACTTTTTTCTTAACTAAACATAAATCATGAACAATTCTACTTACGAACGGGTGTCTGGAACCAAGCATGTTTGTAAGTAGGGCAGTTTCTTTGTAAACACGATATTTTAGTATAGATATTCATATGTAAGAACATATTCTACTTTTGATTTTGAATAATTACATTTTATGACACGGTTATTGGGTTATTTATAGTATAATTGGCCCTCATCTATTGTCAGTTGGCTCCACTAATCCTCATGTAAATTAATAACTGCCTAAATTCAAGACCTTTATATAAAAGCAACTGCACTTTGCATATAATGTTAATAACAACCTCCTATGAAGTTTAAATTATGCTTAGAATACTGTACTGTACTCTCACTTTACTTTAATACAGTATTAATATTTGTAAAACGTGCAATAGTTCTTGCAATGTATTTTTTAAGGGAAAAATAATCTGAAATTATAGCTATATCTCTTTTTAATATTTTCCGACCATGAGTGTTCCCTCACTATATCGCAGTTCACCTATCGCGAATCCAGTGCATCATTGATTTTTTTTTGGGCAAAAAATTTTTTTTTTCTTTTAATGATTGTGACAACAGGACGGGCCAAAAAATAATCAAATAAAACAGCCTTTATCGGGCCTGGGCACGAAGAATACATAAAGTAAAGAAAAACAGAGATGGAGAGTGTAATGACCTGTCAGATGTGAAGGGATTGTAAAAGATGTGTAATGAATATCCAATTCTCTGCTGGGTTTTAATATACATCTGTATTACTTTCATGATGTCTATTCCAAAAATTCTCCTGTTATTTATAATGTAAAGGGTGTTTTTTTAACAGTGCTGGGAGGGTTTATACAGTACGTAAACGAAAAAATAATTGTAAATGAGTATGTATGTCACGTCATTATCACTTCATTCACCGTAATTTTATCTATCACTTTCATAAAAATTTACGTTGCTTGCTGTTATTTATAATGTAAAGGGTGTTTTTTAACAGTGCAGGGAGGGTTTATACAGTGTAAACGTAAAAATATATTAAAATATCTATGTACATATAGGCGGATCCTACTTCGCGGATTTCCTGGTTCGCGCCGGGTCCCGGAACCGAACTACCGCGATAAGTGAGGCAACACTGTATATATATATATATATATATATATATATATATATATATATATATATATATATATATATATATATATATATATATATATATATATACAGTGTTACCTCACTTATTGCGGTAGTTCGGTTCCGGGACCCGGCGCGAACCTGGAAATCCGCAAAAGGATCAGCCTATATGTACATAGATATTTTAATATATTTTTACGTTTACACTGTATAAACTGTCCCTGTACTGTTAACATACCACCCTTTACTTCATAGATAACAGCAAGCAACGTATATTTTTATGAAAGTGATAGGAAAACTTACTGTGAATGTGATGATGACGTGACATACATACTCATTTACAATTATTTTTTCGTTTACGTACTGTATAAACCCTCCCTGCAGTGTTAAAAAAACACCCTTTACATTATAAATAAAAGCAAACAACATAAATTTTTATGAAAGTGATAGATAAAATTACGGTGCATGAGGTGATGATGACGTGACACACATACTCATTTACAATTATTTTTTCGTTTATGAAAAACGTATTAGTAAGCACAACGAGAACGGCGCACACGAGAGTTAGACTGAGCGAGTGAGGCGGCACATTGGAAATTGGAGGGAAAAGCAAACTGCAATGAAAAAGCCAATCAGACCCCATGATACAGAAAATATTGAAAAACAATTCTGTGATTCGTTGTCTCCCGACCTTTCAGCCAATAGCATTCCATGAACTATCTCACGTAGGTGAGAGCCTTATCGTTTCCGAAACATTGATAGCGGTATCGTATTTTACATGGTGAAATACTGTTAATACTTTGTTTTTTATTTTTTTTACTGTTTTATTATTCTTAGGCTAGGAAATACTTGTTTTATCAATAATATAATGAAAATTTTAATATTCACTAGGTCACTTAGGTGAGAGCCTTTTCGTTTTCCGAAACGTTGATAGCGGTATCATATTTTACATGGTGAAATACTGTTAATACTTTATGTTTTTTTTATTATTTTTTACTGTTTATTATTCTTAGGCTAGGAAATACTTGTTTTATCATTAAAATAATGAAAATTTTAATATTCACTAGGTCACGTAGGTGAGAGCCTTTGCGTTTTCCGAAACACTGATACCGGTATCGTATTTTACGTGGTGCAATAATGTTTACTATTTTTTACTGTTTTATTATTCTTAGGCTAAGAAATACGTTTTTTTTATCAATAAAATCATGAAACTATTGGAAATATAAATATATATGCTAGCTCACGTAGCTGTGACCCCAATACATTGTATGCTATCGGACACTATTTTGCATGATGCAATACCCTGTACTGTGAGTTATGCTGTACGTACGTATATCTAAATTTATGTTTTTTACTATATTTTTACTGTTTTATTATCGTAGGTTTGGAAATAAAAAAAATTTATCAATTAAATAATGAAAATTTTTGTTCAATAAAAAAATGAAAATACTGAAAATTTTATTTTTTCAATATTTTAATATTTTTGCGTATGCCCATAAAATAAAATATTAATTTATCCAAAAAAAAACCGCGATAGAGTGAGAACGCGAACCAAGAAATGCGAATAACTGGGGTAACACTGTATATATATATATATATTCTCTGCACGCTATTTCCCTGACGATATTTTATCAAAAGTTTGTTTGCTGTTTGTTCAAAATGTTTTTTCAATCTTCATAATATCACGTTCATGTAAGTTTACGCTTAAGCACTGTTATTAATAAAGTAAAGGGTGGTTTATTAACAGTGCAGGGAGGGTTTATTCATTCAAGGTGAAAATAAATATGAAATACTTATAATAAGTATGAGAAAGAGGGAATGAAAGATGACAACAATAAATGGGGAAAGACGTTGACTGAGAGAGAGAGAGACAGACAGACAGAAAGAAATATCTTTAATTAACTCTTGTTCATTCAACCAAAATTATATTATTTATTGTAAAAATAATGGTTTAATGACAAATTCGTAATAATAATAATAATAATAATAATAATAATGAATATAATGATAATAATCATAATAATCTCCACAATCATCATCAAAGGAGAATTATTGTCACCAATAATAATAATAATAATAATAATAATAATAATAATAATAATAATAAGATCTAAGAAGAATTTTTGGAATAGACATCATGAAAGTAATTGCAGAGGTATATTAAAACCCAGCTGATAATTGGATATTCATTACACATCTTTTATAATCCCTTTACAACTGACAGGTCATTACACTATCCATCTCTGTTTCTCTTTACTTTATGTATTCTTCGTACCCAGGCCCGATGAAGACTGTTTTATTTTATTATTTTTTGGCCCGTCCTGGTGTCACAATTATTCATTTTTTCTTTCTTTTTTTAATATGGTGCTCCTACTTTGCAGTTTTTCACCTATCGCGGCCGATCCCGGAACTGAACCCCCGCGATAAACGAGGGAACACTGTATGTTCAAAACCACACTATTTGCAGCTACATAAAGATTAGGGAGAATTATACTAGTTAAATGTGTCTGGTTTACCTCACATTTGCATATTCTAGCTCTTTTTCTAAAAGCATATAATATTTGTCCTGGTTGTACACCTTCATTGATATGTTGCAAGTGTTATATCATTGTTTTACAATTATAATAAGGTAATAAACTTTGTTAAATAGTTTTTAAATTGTAGTATGACTGATTTCATGAAAACAGATTTTACAACAAAACTCCATTTAAACATGGAAATTATTGTTTTACTAGTTTTACATGAAAACTCTTGTTTATCTCTAAAAAGAGAGATTGACCTATTTTACGCTTTATTTCAAGAAAGCATTTGCTTACCTCGTGAATAAAAACAAGCTCATTTATATTTTTTATCAGCATAACTTCAGTTTACTTTATGAAGAGGAAGTAATTTATTTTCCAATTGTTTACAGATGAACTATTGTTAAACCTCAAAAAGAAAAATGATTGTATACACTTTCCTTCTGCTGAACTTTTGTTTTACCTCAAGAAGAAAAACTATTGCTATACAGTTTTCTTCTACTGAAGTTTTGTTTAACCCCAAGAAACAAACATATTTTGAAACGCCTTTTTTTTTTCCAGCAAAGCATTCGTTTACCACAAGAAGAAAAGTCGAAATTTTATGTAAATACGCAGGAAGCTGGGGTAGAGGATGCCAATCTCCATGTCGATGCAGTTTATTCCTCGAAATTTTATGTAAATATTCCAGAAACCAGCGTAGAGGACACGAATCTAGGTGTCGATGCTGTCGATTCATCGACTCAGCGTCCGCATAGATTCCATATGCATACATTTACAGGTTTACATTGGTAAGTAATTGTTCTTATTTTCATTACTTGCAAAATTGTGGAAGTGGTAGTGACTGGGGCTGGTAATATACTGGCCACTGGTTCGATCTTAGCTTTTGGTTAGGTTAGCTTTTGCTATCTCGTATCGTTACCAAATAAATTGGAAAATTACCTAAGGAGGGGTTATAGAATTCTTATAGGTCTACCTGATTTTTCAGCCATTGACTGTAGAGGGTTAGGTCTATATGATTGAAAAGGGGGTTTGGTCCCTGGCTGTATGGTAAGTATGTACTTCGGCTCTAGTGCCATTATTGTCCCTTGCTTCTGCCTTTTATTACAGATCTTATAACTTAGACCTTGTGATTATTAAGAGGGAATTATTGACTGGGCTGCTGTAAGTTGACTTATATTTGACATTAGAAAGATATAATCATTACTGTATTTCTATATTTTGTGTTTGCTATTTTATGTTTTACTATTAAACCCCATAATGGGGGTAGACACAGTCAGGCTGGAGCTGGAGAATTAAGGTTGAATGCCCTTCTTATCACCCTGCTATCGGCTTGATTGTTTGCTGTTTTATGCGTCATTATTAATCTCTATTATTGGGGTGACATAGACAGATTGGAGCTGGGCAGTTTAGGCTGAATTCCCTTCTTAGCCCCCACTGATGGCTAAATCATGGGTCTTACACCTCATCTCTATCACGATCCCCACTCTATATACTGTATAGATATGATTGCTATTATTTTTCACACAGGTGCGGTTTCTGCGGACATTTTCTCTGGGGTTTCGTCTCGCAAGGTGTGAAGTGCCAAGACTGCAGTTTCAAGGCGCATAAACAGTGCAGCTTCAAGGTCCCAAATGACTGTTGTCCGGATCTCAAAGATCTTCAAAGTGAGTGAAATGCTGATCTTGTAATGATGAGTAACCCCCAGAATCTCATGTAAAGTTAGATAACCCCTTAAATTGTTAGGTTAGGCTGGGTTAGGTTAAGTTAGGTTACGTGTAGGTAGATTAGGGTAGGTTAAGTTGCATTAGGATAGATTAGGTTAGGTTGTTATGTTTAGATAGATTAAGTTAGGTTAGGTTAGAATAGGTTTCGTGACTTACCCTGTAACTACAAATAACCCTATTGCACCCTGGGGTTGCTCTTCTTTACGAGATCATAAAATATTTGCAATAAATTATAATACTGTATTGCAATACATTACTAACAAAAATGTCCGAATGATTACCAGGTATATTTGGTGCTGATTTAACAACGAGCCTTAATGCCAAGGGAGGAGGCAGTGAGTTTGTTCCCAGAGTAGTTTTGGAATGCATAGCAGAGGTAGAAGCGAGAGGACTTACCACGGAAGGCATTTACAGAGTGCCAGGTTCCCAGGACCAGATTGATACGTTGCGCCTAGCTTTTGAAAGAGGTGACGATTTCATTCGTTTTTGTTCGTTTTCATTCGTTTGTTTTTAGGGTACATTTTTAAGCATTTCTCTTTTAGTTATTAAATTAGTATTTTCTTGTGGTTCAGTATCAGTAAGTGTTGTTTTTTAGGCATAAAAATTATTTGTATTTTTATATTTTTATGAGTGGCCACAGTGGCTGGGTTGGTAATGCGCGAAACTGATTCGTCAGGTCGTTGGTTCAAGACCTGCCATGGTCTGAGATTAGAAAGGGCATTCACTTGGGGTTAGCAGCCGCCCTTGCCAAAACCAAAGTCCTTTGAATGAAGGCACCATCCTAACCCATCTTAAAAAAGGAGTCTACAGTGTAAAACCAGAACAGAATTGTTTGCATTATGTTAGATTGGCATTTGTTTATTTTTTTTAAACGTTGTCATTGAGCAGATGAGCAGTTTTCAGTCATTAACTTGATATGAACTAAATGTGTTTTCTAAGTATAATTTCATTATCACAATCTTCTAGTTTAGACTATGTGGAAGATAGGAAAATATCATACCTGAATTACTTAGTTTAATTCTTAAGGGGACTTCGATAGCGTATTGGTTAGAGCTCTCATCTCTGGAATTGACAGACTTGTGATTGATCCCATTTTTTGGTTGTTAGGGAGAGCATCCAGCCTCTATTCCCCAGTTCCAACCTATGTGTCCAACCCCATAAATGGGATAAATATTGCTACATAAAACAGTAACCAAGTATGTAGTGTTAAGTGTTTTATTATCTTTGGTTTCAAACGTCTTTAAAAATAATAACTTCATCATGTATTGTACCAGCTGTACACAAACTCCTTTGATAATATTCGTGACTTCTGTTGTTTATAATAGTAGAAAAAACATCAGTACTGTAAATGATAAAGGACTGTTAAAGCTGAAAAAGTAGTTTCTTAAAGTTTATGTCTCTAGTCCTGTCAAGAGTCGCTTTTCTCGTTCACAAAGTCATCGTGCTTGTATCATCTTTGTGAACGTGTGCAGTGGCTTTTCAAAGTATATATAAAGTAGATTTTTAGTGCTCTTCAAAGTTTATAGATTATATAAAATCCTTGAATTCTGCTCTTGGTTTTTAGATCCCTTCATGTACAATAATCATGAATCTGTATCGCAAAAAGCATTTGCATACTGTAAATATGATTATTTGACTACGAATTGAAAATGGGAAACAATGGAGTACCTTAGTGCTTACCAGTGTATTTATGTACTCATTTTCAGAGTTACCTCTGAAGATGAGTACATAAATACACTCAAAAATGCTTATGTACTCCATTGTTTCCTCTTATCCCTTCATAATCATAGACAGTAATCATATTTTCATAAATACACATGTTATCGCATAGGTACTCCTTTGTTTCCTGTTATCCCTTCATTATCAATCATATTTATATAAATACACATTCAAGCACATAGGTACCTCATTATTACCTGTTATTCCTTCATAATTGAATAATCATATTTACATAAATACACTTGTTTTCGCATAGGTACTCCTTTGTTTCCTGTTATCCCTTCATTATCAATCATATTTATATAAATGCACATTCAAGCACATAGGTACCTCATTATTTCCTGTTATTCCTTTGTCATTGAATAATCATATTTACATAAATACAGTCGAAAGAGCATAGGTACCCCTTTGTTTCCTGTTATCCCTTCATAATCAAATACAGTACTTATATAAGCTAATAATGCATTTAAAAGATTATGTGCATTCTGTATTGCCCCATTTACAGTACTCAAAATCACTTCCACATCTTTAACAGATGGTGAGAATGTAAGTTTAAATGAAAAGAACGTATCGGACGTTAACGTCATCGCAGGCGTACTAAAACTATATTTGCGTTTGCTACCTATTCCTCTCATCACCACACAGTGCTTTAATAGACTCATTGGAACATGTAGTAAGTTATTTTTGTTTTTTTACATTGAAACTTACATGGATGGGTAACCCCCAGAAATCCTTATTAAGTTGAATAATCCTGTTAAGTAATAGGTTAGGTTAAGTTAGGGTTGGTATGGTATGATAAGGTTAGATTGGGTTGAGTTGAGCTGGTTGGAGCACTTGATTCAGGTAACAATAAACCTATGTTCAAGCCCACCGTTGGGCGTTAGGAAGGGCATCCAGCCTTAATTCCCCAGCTCCAACTTTTCTTTGTTCATCCCCAATCAGTGGAACATGTAGTAAGTTATTTTTGTTTTTTTACATTGAAACTTACATGGATGGGTAACCCCCAGAAATCCTTATTAAGTAGAATAATCCTGTTAAGTAATAGGTTAGGTTAAGTTAGGGTTGGTATGGTATGATAAGGTTAGATTGGGTTGAGTTGAGCTGGTTGGAGCACTTGATTCAGGTAACAATAAACCTATGTTCAAGCCCACCGTTGGGCGTTAGGAAGGGCATCCAGCCTTAATTCCCCAGCTCCAACTTTTCTTTGTTCATCCCCAATCAGTGGGGATGAATAGTAACATGAAACAGCTAACAACAACAACTTTCAATCAAGAATTATGTACTTTAAAGACTGTTAGTTTTGATGTGTTTCACATATCCACTAGAGAATATGGCCCATTACATATTTCATGCACTTTTATTTGGATTAATTGATTAATTAATCAAGAAGATCCTGGCCTACTATCTCTGTGGATGACCCAAGCAGTATGATGGGGGTACTGTGGTAACCAAGGAAGTAAGAGGAGTGAGTGAGGTATGTTTGACTCATGGTAAATGTGTTTACTTTGACTCAGCCACCCCCTTACAAGGGAGATTGCCGCCATTGCATATGTATGTATACAAGAGATTAATTAATTGATTGATTAATTCAATGATTAATCTATTGGATTAATTGCATTTTCTTTCCTTCAGAACTCAGCGATCGGGAAGCCCGGGTCTCCAGTATGCAAGACGCCCTCTTAACGTTACCTACTGCTCATTACGCTACACTTAAGGCTCTCATAATGCACTTGGGAAGGTAAGTCTTTTTATCCCATTTTGCCACTGTTAACCCCCATTTTTGGGATGGCAATGACAGGCTGGAGCTGGGGAATTAAGGTTGGCTGATAACACTCTTGGGATTGTAAAATTTTTTATGCTATTTTATGTCTATTAATCCCCCTTATGGGGGTAGACACTGGCAGGATGAAGCTAGGGAATTAAGGCTGGATACTTTTTCCTAATGCCTGTGGTAGACTCGATTAGGGGTCTGTCACTTCCCTAGATACTCAGGAAGGTAAGTGTGTTTCTTTTATTTAATTTATATTCCTTGCAGCTTAGAATTAGAATTCCTTTCTTGCTTAGTAAGTTTTTATCATATTTTTTATAGGGATGAGATGAAAATTTTATTTGTTTTTTGTATTTTCTTTCATAAATATTTTCATATTTGTGTAACATTTTTTTTTAGGAAATCTTAGAGTCTTAAGAGATATTTGCAGTAACTCTACTGCAGTCCCCCTTGTAAGGTTAAGGTCGAGTCAAAGCACACATTCATCATAAGCTAATATACCTAGATCACTCTCTTAGCTTCTTTGAGATAAAAGGCTTCCATAACCCCCCACCACCTCTCTTGAGTCATCCATCTGGTAAGGGGGAAAGAATCTTTTGCTGTGAGGCCCGATAGTCATAACTACCATACCCACCCACCCATCCCAGTTCACTGTGCTAGCAGGTTTGAGAAATTTTTTTGGCCCACGTCTCCTAAATACAATCTTTCTCCAGTCATTCTTATCTCTTAAAGTGTCTCTTCCCTGCTATAAACTGACATACCACGTGTATCCATTGGTCTTTTCACCCCTTCCAACCAGCCATCCCATTCTAAATCTTCATTGAATGAGATGTTACTTATAGTAATGCTTGGCCAGATGTTTTAAGTGTTGTTTGTAGGTTCTTGAAGCAAGAATACAGGTTGAAGACAAATTGCTCGACTCAGGGAGTTATAAACCCATATTCGAGCCCACTGCAAGGTATTAGGAAATGCATCCAGCCTTAATTCCCAAGCTTAAAGCTGTCTGTGTCCACCCCCATCTTAGTGGTTATTAATAGTGACACATGAAATGGCAAACGACATTGCTAATTTTGTAATAATGGCGGTATTACATCCACAGGCATTAATCTTAAATAAGTAAAAAGAAACACGAAAAGTAATGGAACATCTCCTTGCAGGGTTTGTGAACACAGTGCTGTAAACAAAATGACCGCAACTAGCTTGAGCACGGTGTTTGCTCCAACACTAGTACAAACTTATGCTTCAACGGAGCAGCTCCAACCGGCGGATTTGCTCGCTCTTGCTAATGCGGCCCAGGAGCCCAGAGTCGTTGAGGGGCTCATAATATTCCAGGATGAAGTTTTTGAGTAATAATTTTGCAGGATGGAGTTTTTGAGTAATAATTTTACAGGTTGAGGGATTTTGAGTCATAATTTTGCAAGATGAGGTTTTTGAGTAATAAGTTTTTGGTTTGCAAATTACTTGTTGGTGTTTTATAGTGTTGTTGTGTTTAGGAATTGGATTCGAATTAATTGAGCTTTTGATAAATTATTTATGAATTTCGAGGAAGAAGTTTTTGAGTAATGAATCCTTAGTTTGGAAATAATTCTTTGGTGTTTTTAGGTGTTGTTGTGTTTAGGTAATTTACTTTGATTTTAATGCATTTTTTGCTAAATTATTTGTTTTTCAAGGCTGAGTTATATTTTTTCCTAATTTGTGAATAATTTTGGTGTTCTCAAGTGTTGTGTTTTGGTAATTTGCTCTGAATTTATAATTTTTTTTGCTAAATTATTCAAATGTTTTGAGGAAGTTTTTGAGTGTATATTCCTAGTTTTTAACTAAGTCTTAGGTATTTTTAAGTGTTGTTGTGTTTTGGTGATTTGTTTTGAATTTAGTGTGTTTCGTAAAATTACTCAAACATATTCATGGAAAGGAATTGCCTATAACGTCTGTTGATTTGTTTATGTACGTTGTCATTAATTCATGTGTCTCTCTCGTTTTACTCGGGTAGTTTGTATATGTGGTAAAAATTCAAACTTGTTCTTGAGTGAACCTTAATTATTGATCCAATTTCTGTGTTTTATATCAGTCTTTGAATTGAATTAAGAGTTTGTCTTGATTAATTGGAGCTAGTAGTGATGAGAAGCCCCAACAACCCCATGTAAATATAAGTAACCCCATTAATTGTTAGGTTAGGTTAGGTCAATCAGGTCAGGTCACTTTGGGTAGAGTAAGGTTAGATCAGGTCAGGTTAGATTACTTGCTTTGTATACATGACAGAACCTATTAACACCCTGGGGGTTACTATTCTTTACAAGATCCCGTTCGTTTGAATAGTTTATATATGATCTGGATTTATTCTCACATCATAATATAATGAGTTACGTGATTAGTTGCTAATCATTTGATTAATTATTAAGTTAGTGAAACAATTGCTAAGCAATTTTAGCTCATGTTATCCAATATCTCATAGTTAACCTCAAGCTTTAATTAATTTTAAAAATATTGATTTGTGTAAATATTAACTTGGTGGTAATGTTAATTAATTTTTGGGTGTCTATTATATATGTTAAACAAGAATAGTAATGGTATAATGAACACGGTCTGTTTAATTAAGATATAATAATTGTAATTGTTCCCAGATTGCCAACCAAGGATGGAAATTATTCGTGTCATACGAGGTTCACGTTTGAAATAGCACACGCAGGTAGTTCTCGTCACAAAGAAGACTCTTTTCAATGAACAGCTTGTATGTCGTTATAGCAAACTATATATTTTATCTGGCCACAGCCTCTCATATTAATTGTATTTAACTGATTAAATTAATTAATTAATTAAATTTACTATAATATCAAACTTGGTTTGGCTTAATGATAATTTTAAAGTAAAAGGGAGGATCAGTGAGTTTAAAATAAATTAATTCGAAGCTTTAATATCTTTAAGTAAAAAAAAACAGTGTTTTAGGATGAAAATGTTTTGGTATACAGTGATCCCTCGTTTATCACGGGGGTTAGGTTCCGGGACCGACCGCGATAGGTGACGGCGAAGTAGGATCACCCTATATGTACATAGGTATTTTTACGTTTACTGTATAAACCCTCCCTGTAGTGTTAACATACCACCCTTTACTTCATAAATAACAGCATGCAAGCGTAAATTTATATGAAAGTAATAGGTAAACTTACTGTGAATGAGGTGGTAATGACATGACATATACATAGGTATTTTACAATTATTTTTACGTTTACTGTGTAAACCCTCGCTTCACTGTTAAAAAACCACCCTTTACTTTATGAATAACAGCATGCAAGCGTAAATTTATATGAAAGTGATAGGTAAACTTACCGTGAATGAGGTGGTAATGACATGACATACTCATATATATAGGTATTTTACAATTATTTTTATGTTTACTGTATAAACCCTCCCCTGCAGCCGACATCCGCAAACCTTCTTCCTTCTTTCATCATATCTAACAGTTTCACCTTGTCCGTTATGGTTAGCATCTTCCTTTGCCGCTTAGGCTCACTACCAGAAGCCTTTGAAGATGAAGGACGTTTGGGAGGCATTGCAAAGGTTGAAATACGTGAGTA
Source organism: Halocaridina rubra (assembly GCA_037179515.1). Taxonomy (NCBI): domain Eukaryota; kingdom Metazoa; phylum Arthropoda; class Malacostraca; order Decapoda; family Atyidae; genus Halocaridina; species Halocaridina rubra. Next base: position 62,220 of record JAXCGZ010017326.1, on the reverse strand, counting down.
AAAAAAATCACAAGCACAACGTATTAATAAGCACAACGCAAACGGCGCACATGTTAGTTATACTGAACGAGTGAGGCGAGACAATGGAAGATGGTGGGAGAACCAGGCTTCAAGCAAAAAGCCAATCAGACCCCATGATACAGAACATACAGAAAAACAATTATGTGATTCGTCGTCTCCCACCCTTTCATCCAATAGCATTCCATGAACTATATCACGTAGGTGCGAGCTCTTGCGTGTTCCAAGACGCCAATACATTGTATGCTATCGGACAGAATTTCACATGGTGCAATACCGCGAGTTATATGTTTAAATTTATGTTTTTTGCTAATTTTTACTGTTTTTTTACTCTTAGGCTAGGAAATACTTGTTTTATCAATAAAATAATGAAAGTTTCAATATGTACTAGCTCACGTAGGTGCGACCTTTTTCGTTTTCCGAAATGCTGATATCGGTATCGAATTTTACATGGTGAAATACTGTTGGTATTTATGTTATTTAGTATTTTTTACTGTTTTATTATTCTTAGGCTAAGAAATAAATTTTTTTATCAATGAAATCATGAAACTACTGGAAATTTTGATATATGCTAGCACGCGTAGGTGCAACCCTTTGCGTTTTCCGAAACGCTGATACCGGTATCGTACTTTCTGTGGTGCAGAGTTACATGTTCAAATTTATGTTTTTTTTACTATTTCATACTGTTTTATTATTCTTGGGCTGGGAAATACATTTTTTTTATCAATAAAGTAATGAAATTTTTTTTTTTCAATAAAATAATGAAAATACTGAAAATGTTTATTTCTTAAAGTTTTAATATTTTCGCGTATACCCAGAAAAAAAAAAAAAACTCGCCCCCCAAAAAATGCGATATAGTGAATCCGCGATAGGTGAACCACGATATAGCGAGGGATTACTGTATATATATATATATATATATATATATATATATATATATATATATATATATATATATATATATATATATATATATATATATATATATATATATATATATATATATATATATATATATACACACAGTGTTCCCCCCCTTATTGCGGTAGTTCGGTTCCGGGACCCGGCACGAACCAGGAAAACCGTGGAGTAGGATCAGCCTATATGTACATAGATATTTTAATATATTTTTACGTTTACTCTGTATAAACCCTCCCTGTACTGTTAACATACCACCCTTTACTTCATAAATAACAGCATGCAACGTAAATTTATATGAAAGTGATAGATAAAATTACGGTGAATGAAGTGGTAATTACATGACATACCCATTTACAATTGTTTTTACGTTTATGTACTGTATAAACCCTCCCTGCACTGTTAAAAAAACACCCTTTACATTATAAATAACAGCAAGCAACGTAAATTTTTATGAAAGTGATAGGAAAACTTACCGTGAATGTGATGATGACGTGACATACATAGGAATTTTACAATTATTTTTACGTTTACGTACTGTATAAACCCTCCCTGCTCTGTTAAAAAAACACCCTTTACATTATAAATAACAGCAAGCAACGTAAATTTTTATGAAAGTGATAGATAAAATTACGGTGAATGAGGTGATGACGTGACATACATATGTACGTGATAGGTAAACTTACCGTGAATGAGGTGATGATCATCATTCTCGACCCCGGAGGAAATTATTTCGCAGCCAATAAAAGCTTTACGGCTGCTTTTTGGGGGAGAAGAACATGGTAATGGGGAGTTGCTCTCGCTGTTTCTTCATTTGTTGGAAGATGGTATGATAAGGAATCATGGCATCGTCGAGAAAATTACAAAAGGTCACCGAACGAACCATATATCGTCATATTCCTGCGAGAGTTGTTGGACTGCTTTCACATATTCATACATGACTGCCAAACGTTGGAGTGTAAGGCCAGGTTCTTCAATTGGTTTGTGCGATTCCTCAAGTTCTTCCTCTTCTTCGCTCGCTGATTTCGTCATTTCATCCAAGTCTTCATCAGTCAAAGGCTGCGAGTGGCAGTCAATCAGTTCATTCACATCTTCGTGAGTCATATCTTTAAAGCCTTCTCCTCCTATCAATGCAGCCAACTTCACAGCTTTCGCAACTGCCGCCTTCTGCACTTCGTCAGGAGCAAATCCCTTGTAGTCGTGGATGACTTCGGGCCACAATTTCTTCCAGCTGGCATTGATTGTGGCAGACTTCATCTCTTTGATTGCTTTCTGAATATTTTTTAGGCATGTGGCAATCATGTAATTACGCCAGTAAGTCTTCAATGAGAATTCTTTGTCCGAATCCATGGATTCAACTAGGTTCACCAGGGCATTTCATGTGTATAGGGCCTTGAACGCACGAATAACGCCTTGATCCATAGGCTGAATCAGTGACGTCGTATACGGTGGCAGGAACTCAACTTGAACACCGTCATATTGGAGATTGGTTGCGTGGCCACCAGCATTATCCATCAAAAGAAGGACTTTAAATTCAAGGCCTTTTTCCATAAGATAAAGTTTTACCTGAGGGATAAAGCATTGGTGAAACCAGTCCGATGTGAGGCTTTTCGTGATTCATGCCTTAGGGTTATGCATCCAATACACTGGCAGCAGATTCTTATTCTTGTTCTTCAAAGCCCTAGGGTTCTTTGACTTGTAGATAAGCCCGGGTTTTAACATGAAGCCCACAGCATTCCCGCACATGTTGAGGGTAACGCGATCTTTGTGCGCTTTAAATCCCAGGGCTTTAGCTCCTTCCTTGAAGAGAAAAGTGCGAGATGGCATTCTCTTCCAAAATAAGCCAGTCTCATCCATGTTGAAGTCTTGCTTAGGAACATATTCCCCTTTGGCAATAATTTTCTTGAAGTCATTCTTGACGTAATTTTCTGCGGCAGCTGTATCTGCAGAGGCAGCCTCGCCATAAACTGAAACGCTTTTTAGGCCATAGCGTTTTTGAAATTTGAAGAACCATCCATTGCTAGCAACGAACGGTTGTATCCTCGATGGAGAATTGCTGGAGGGTCCTGGTTGTGGGTCGTCGATATCTTCTTCTTCTCCCCTCCTCCTCTCCAAGGTCGCCACTGTCGTCATTGGGTTCATTTGCAGCGAATGTCTCGTACAGCTTCTTCGCTTTTGTTTTGTATGATATTGATGTGTAAGCTGATGTTTTTCTCTCTGCAATCAGCAATCCACAGTGCCAAAGTAGCTTCCATCCGCACTACTGCCTTATTGCGGGGTGTTACGACCCTCTTCGCCGATTTATCAAAAGAAATGCTCTCTGTTTTCCTGATCTTTGCCTCGTCCTTTTTTATTTGACGCACAGTAGATTCATTGAGGCCAAAATAGCGGCCGACATCCACAAACCTTTTTCCTTCTTTCAACATATCTAAGAGTTTCACTTTTTCTAGAATGGTTAACATTTTCCTTTGCCGCTTAGGCTGACTACCAGGAGCCTTAGAAGGTGAAGGACGTTTGGGAGGCATTGCAAAGGTAAAATTACGCCTAAAAACACAATCACAAGCAAAACATATTAATAAGCACGAGAACGGCGCACACGAGAGTTAGACTGAGCGAGTGAGCCAGCACATTGGAAATTGGAGGGAAAAGTAAACTGTAATGAAAAAGCCAATCAGACCCCATGATACAGAAAAGTATTGAAAAACAATTCTGTGATTCGTCGTCTCCCGACCTTTCAGCCAATAGCATTCCATGAACTATCTCACGTAGGTGAGAGCCTTTTCGTTTTCCGAAACTTTGATAGTGGTATCGTATTTTACATGGTGAAATACTATTAGTACTTTATGTTTTTTATTATTTTTTACTGTGTTATTATTCTTAGGCTAGGAAATACTTGTTTTATCAATAAAATAATGAAAATTTTAATATTCACTAGGTCACGTAGGTGAGAGCCTTTGCGTTTTCTGAAACACTGATACCGGTATCGTATTTTACGTGGTGCAATACTGTTTACTATTTTTTACTGTTTTATTATTCTTAGGCTAAGAAATACGTTTTTTTATAAATAAAATCATGAATCTACTGGAAATATAAATATATATGCTAGCTCATGTAGCTGTGACCCCAATACATTGTACGCTATCGGACACTATTTTGCATGATGCAATACCTTGTACTGTGTTATACTGTACGTACGTATATCTAAATTTATGTTTTTTACTATTTTTTACTGTTTTATTATTCGTAGGCTGGGAAATAAATTTTTTTTATCAATTAAATAATTAAATTTTTTTTCAATAAAAAAATGAAAATACTGAATTTTTTTTTTTTTTTCAATATTTTAATATTTTTGCGTATACCCATAAAATAAAATAATAATTTATCCAAAAAAAAAGGGCGGTTGAGTGAGAACGCAAACCAATAAACTCAAATAACCGGGGGAACACTGTATATATATATATATATATATATATATATATATATATATATATATATATATATATATATATATATATATATATATATATATATATATATATATATATATATATATACTCTTAGAATAACACGAAGATAGGTTCTCAGCTGTGACGGGTAATGTGAAAATCGTGTAATGTAATGTGTCATTATCCATAAGAAACAATGATAATAGGCATAGATACGTTTCACAAATGTACATAGACACACTAGGCCAAAGATATTAGATAAGTAAAACATATTTTATAAGTACTTAACAAAGCAGAAAGACCTGTAGTTACTTATATTAACATGCAAATAGTGTACAGTGTAAAAGATATACAGATTTACTGTACAGTAAACAACTTAATGCACTCTATTATGCGGTGGGCAACAGGCCTATACTGGGACGTACATGGTGGCGGTGAGCACGAGGATGCGGGAGAACGAACCTCTTTCTGCAAACGTTTTTGCTATCCCACGCTTTTTCCCTGACGATATTATATGGCAAGATTGTTTGCTGTTTGTTCTTAATGCTTTTTCTCCATTCCATAATATCCGATCGCATTAAGCGGTAGAAGAGGAAGAGGATGCGGGAGAACGAACCTCTATCTGCAAACGTTTTGCCGCCTTCGTATCAGCTGATGCACTCGCGCACGCTATTTCCCTGACGATATTATATCGCAAGTTTGTTTGCTGTTTGTTCTTAATGCTTTTTTTCCATTTTCTTCATAATATCCGATCGCATTAAACGGTAGAAGAGGAGGAGGGTGCGGGAGAAGGAACTTCTATCTGCAAACGTTTTGCCGTCTCCGTATCAGCCGATGCACTCTCGCATGCTTTTTTTCCTGACGACATACAAACCTTAACACAAACACAGTTAGAACAAGCAATATATCCACACAGTATGCTGGGTAAAGAGACACTGAACACATGGCAGAATGGCCGAAAAATGCCTCCGAGGCTGTCGATTATTTACTAAAATGAACATTTTTTTTTTTTCATGGGCGTTATTCGTGTATATTCGTATTTTTTACTATTATTTTTGGGGGGCTTTAATCCAATTTCGCCGATTATAAGCACGCGTAAAAAGCTAACTAGGTTATATATATATATATATATATATATATATATATATATATATATATATATATATATATATATATATATATATATATATATATATATATATATATATATATATATATATATATCACACAGTAATCCCTTATCTCGGGGGTTCGGATGTAAGGAAATACTTTTTCAGTGTAAGAGTAGTTGATAATTGGAATTGGCTAAGCGAGGAGGTAGTTAATGCTATCTCAATCCATAGTTTTAAGGACAGGTATGATAAGTATCACTAAGTATAAAATGGAACCGATCAGGAGACGGGAAGATACGAGCTTTGGGCTCTTTCCCGTAAACACAATTAGGTAATCACATACATACATACATACATACATACATACATATATATATATATATATATATATATATATATATATATATATATATATATATATATATATATATATATATATATATATATATATATATATATATATATATATATATATATTCTCTACACACTATTTCCCTTACGATATTATATCGAAAGTTTGTTTGCTGTTTGTTCTTAATGTTTTTTTTTCAATTTTCATAATATCACAGTCATATAAATTTATGCTTGCAAGCTGTTAGTAATAAAGTAAAGGGTGGATTGTTATCAGTGCAGGGAGGGTTTATGCAGTAAAGGTAAAAATAAATATAAAATACATATAATAAATATGAGAAAGAGGAAATGAAAGATGATCACAATAAATGGGAAAGACATTGACAGAGAGAGATGAGAGAGAGAGAGAGAAGCATCTTTAACTCTTGTTCATTCATCCAAAACTGCATTATTTATTGTAAATATAATGGTTTAATGACAAATTCGTAATAATAATAATAATAATCACAATTTTCAAAGGAAAATTATTGTCACCAATAATAATTCTATCTATCTACCTTGGCTGTTTCCCCTTTAATTGGGGTATAGCCGACATCAAGAAAGGAAAACAATAAGGGGATTACTTTGCTCTATGGGCAATGACGAAGGAGCTAGCGAACGTTCAGATGGCTCTGCTGGAGTGCCACAGCCCATCCTCCCGGCTCTTCCACAACCTGTGTCGCTTCACAACTGCCAACTCCTCCTACTGCCCCTACCACAGGGCTGCCTCTGTAAGATGCAGCCCCGTGTTAACAGCAGATGCCCATCGGAGCTGCGTCACAATCGCTCGCCACTCATTCCTTTTCCTAGCACGCTCGCTTGCTTCCCTCACATACATCCTCCTATCCAATAATAATAATAATAAGATCTATGGAGAATCTTTGGAATAGACATCATGAAAGTAATGCAGAGGTATATTAAAACCCAGCAGAGAATTGGATATTCATTACACATCTTTTATGATCCCTTTATAACTGACAGGTCAATACACTCTCCATCTCTGTTTCTCTTTACTTTATGTATTTTTCATGCCCAGGCCTGATAAAAGCTTTTTTATTTTATTATTTTTTGGCTCTTCCTGTCGTCACAATCATTATTATTTTTTTTAATTTCTTTTTTTTTTTAATGGTGCTCCTACTTTTCGGTTTTCCGCCTATTGCGGCCGGTCCTGGAACTAAGCCCCTGCGATAAACGAGGGAACACTGTATATATATATATATATATATATATATATATATATATATATATATATATATATATATATATATATATATATATATATATATATATATATATATATATATATATATATATATATATATATATATATATATAT
>JAXCGZ010017326.1:22500-50000 GCA_037179515.1 Halocaridina rubra | reverse complement strand
ATATTTCTAATGTAATAACTCCAGTCTGTGAATATTTCCCCATTAATAAGTCCAGACTGAATATTTTCACAGTAATAAATCCCGTCTGTGAATATTTCCACAGTAATAAATTCAGGCTGTGAATATTTCCACACTAATAAATCCAGACAGTGGATGTTTTCACAGTAATAAATCCAATCCTTGAATATTTCCACAGTAATAAATCCAGTCTGTGAATGTTTCCACAATTATAAATCTAGTCTGTGAATATTTCCTCTGCAATAAATCCGGTCTAAATATTTCCACAGTAATAAAATCTAGTATGTGAATATATCCACAGTAATAAATCCAGTCTGTAAATATGTCCATAGTAATAAAATCGGTCTAAATATTTCCACTGTAGTTTATCCCATCTGTGAATATTTATACAGTAATATAATAAATCTGCGAATATTTACAGAATAATATATACAAACTTTTAAACCTGTTAACAATCAATTATCTTTATTAATATTGTTTTTCTGCCTTAAATTGTGCCTTCTACTTGTAGAGAAAATTAATATACAGTAAACTCGGTAATTATTAACAAGAATTTAAGATTATTCCTAACGAGAATTCAAGATTATTTTCAGATTATTATTAAGACAAATTCAAGATATTCAATATTTTAGGAGAACGAGAATTCAAGATTTTAAGATAATTCTTAACGATAATTTAAGACGCCGATGGCCGGCCTTAAGGAAGATCATGTATTGACTCTTCAACTGAATACTGTATAAGATTAATGTTAAATTTTTATATCTATCGAATGTTGTGTATATAAACCGGACATTCAGGTCGTAACTAAAGGTTGGTGCAAAATTAACACCTTTTTCTTTTTAGTTTATTCTTTATTGAACTGTATATATCATATACAGTATTTTGAAATATTATTATTGCTAAAAGTGGAGGGGCAAAGAATATTTCCAGTTTTTCCCCCCATGTCATAAAAGTCGACTAAATGAGTTGGAGTGAAGGGACTTGGAATTCCGTCCTCTGTGTTTTTTACTCATAGAGAGTCAGGAAATATAATTTTTGCTAAAAGGGATGGGGGGCCGAGAATACATATTCCATGTTCCCCTGCACGTCATAAAAGTCGACTAAATGGGGCAGAGTGAGGGGACTGGGAATCCCCCCCTCCGTATTTTCTTCCCATAGATAGATAATCATTGCCCCATTAATGCAACTTTAAACTCTGTACTCCTTAGATTTTTATTGATCTAATTACCGCGTTCAAAGTGCACAACTTAGCGTACATTTTTGTAGCAAAAAAAAAAAAAAAAAAGGCGTTACTTTTACCGTAACCTGTACATAAAGTAATATGCTTATTTAGGATCAGGTGAAGATTAGTGACCCCTAAACATTAATTAACATCGTAAATTGACAGGTCAAGTTAGATTAGGCAAGGATAGGGTAAGTTAATGCCGAACCTATCTTTACCTAGCAAAAGTAATTTATCAATTTACGAGTTATTTAATGTTCCAGGATCACCAATCTTTACCTTAACCCACGTTTATAATGATATAAATAAATGGTGCTTTTTTCTTTATTTTTATGTATGGTTTGAAACTTATAATTTGCATGTTAGCTTCAATATTCTCTATGTCAGTGCACAGTTTACTTTAAGTTTTGTGTCAGTTGTTTTGGTGCATTTTGTATAGGACCAGTTTATATTTTGTTTAACTGTACTTAAAAACTTCAGTGACTCTCTAGTAAGATAGAGATATGTTCCTTAATTACTAAAAACTATTTATGTAAAAACTATGTCACTTAGGGCTTCAGAATTTATAATAAATCTTTAGCTAAACAAGTTTGTTTATGAATATGTCTTCTTTTAATAAATGTAATTGTATGTAATATTTACTAAACAAATTTATATTTATACTTATACTGTATAGCAAGTGGTTTACAGATATTAAACTTAACTGTATACAAAATGTTTGTCAAGGTTTAATGTTTGTTAAGCAAATTTATATATTGCAGTTTATACTGTATTTGCAACCTGTTTAACTCAATGAAAAATGGTTATCAAGGTTTAATGTTTGTTAAACAAGTTTATATTTTGCACTTATACTGTATTGCTAACGGATTCATTGTATGCAAAATATTTGTTGAAGTCTAATATTTCCTAAATAAGTTTACATTTTGCACCTAATACTGTATATGCCCCTGATTTAACTTTGAAAGTGGTTATCACGGTTTAATATTAGCTAAGCGAGTTTATATTTTGCACCTATACCATGTTTTAAGTGGATTAAAATGTTTAACTGTATGCAAAGTAATTTTAAAGATTTCAGTAATAAAGCCGTTTTTTTCCTATTACTGAACAAAATGAACATTAATTGAGATATTAGCTATTTATTTCCTTTGATTTTGATATTTTTTCTTTTTTAAGAATGTTTTGCAAGTTTTCATTTTATTTCATTAAACTTTTTCAATGATTACCAGTTTTTTTAATTGTTAGAGGACAGCTATATATATATATATATATATATATATATATATATATATATATATATATATATATATATATATATATATATATATATATATATATATATATATATATATATATATATATATATATATATATATATATATATATATATATATATATATATGTTTAGTTTGATTTCGGTTTACATCACGAACTCCCTTTTCTACTAAGGGCTGGGACGGTTGCCTTCTTGCGAAGGACTTGTTTTGGCAGATGTAATCGTTACCCTGAGTGTATGCCCTTACTAACCTCAGTCCGTGACGGGGCGCGAACCCTCAACCTGTCGCCTCAGAGTCGCGGACGCTACCATATTGCCACGAAGACTATATATATATATATATATATATATATATATATATATATATATATATATATATATATATATATATATATATATATATATATATATATATATATATATATATATAGTATTGATTATTCTGTGGTATATTGATCATTTTTTTCAGTATTTTATTTAGCTATTCATAGTGTTGCAAGTAAACGATTAATGAATCACATAAATTCTTGTTTGTGATTTTCAAACTGTTTGAAGTATCCCTTTATGTTTGATTGGAGACTGCAGTGGTTAGAGCACATAGCTCGGGATGTGACAGACCCACGTTTGAGTCTGCTGCGGGGCTCTTAAGATTATTAAAATATTAGTGAAACAGTCACATGAAGTTGAATACACAAATATCATTGTCTGTTACACACCAGTTATGTAGAACATTATGACTTCTTGAATTTGATTGAGTAACATTACCAAAACATTGCATATTAATATAAAACAATAAATTTGCTGTTAAGTGTCACTATTAATCCCCATCAAGGAATTGTTCATGGATAGATTGGAGCTGGAGAATTAAGGCTGGATGCCCTTCTTTCTTCCTCCTTGCTGTGGGCTCGAACTTGGGATTGTCGTTTCCTGAGTCAAGCGATCTAGTGCTACCGCAATCCTTAACTTTCCTTTTGTTATTGATAGGGTGGCCTGTCACATTGTTACCAATTAAATTAGGCAGTGACTTAGAGGTCGATAATTACCTATAGGCCTACCTGATTATTCAGCCAGTGTCTGGAGACCACTGCTAACATCCCCTAATTAGCACCCTTATGTGGGCTTGATCATGGGGATGTCAATTCCCAAGTCATTTTCTTTTTTTTTTTTTTTTTCGATTGTGGTACCAGGAGGGCAAAATTATAAGAATAAATAAATCACACTCATCGGGCTTGGTCACGAAGAAACATAAAATAAATAGAAACAGATGGGGAGTATTGCAACTTGTCAAATGTGAAGGGATAAAATAGATGTGTAACAAATATTCGGTGTTGATGTAGGCATAGAAAAAGAACCGTATCTGAAGAAAGACTTAACATCGAAGAGTCCTGGACAGATCTATTGGCTGCAGTTGTCCCAATAATTGATTACATATATATAAAAAATATTTTCTGCAAACAACGAAAATTTTAATTATAATTTATTTTGTATTAAATTTCACAAAACTTGTCATGGCTAGAGGAAAACAATAAGTTTTACAGAGTGATATAAAAGTAAAAAAAGCATTCAAATATATTTGAAGTCAATGTAATGAAAATTCGAGTATGCAATAGGACTAGATTATATTACTAGACACTGCGAGAGTTGGTCACAGTTGACAGTAGATACCAAGAGAGTCGGTCACACTTGAAAACTCCAGTTTTACCTCATGGACTCCCTCTTCTATCAAGGGCTAGAACGTGACTTTGATTTTGCCAAGTGCAACAGTTACCCTGAGTGAATGCCCTTTCAAACCTCAGACCGTGGCGGGTCTCGAACCAACGACCTGACGATCAACGTTGCGCACGCTACCAACTTGGCCGCGGCAGCCACTTAGTTGACGTACATTTTATATTCAGAAAGGCAATACTACACCACAGTCTACTATTGTGACCTTTGATACGTCGTTGAGTTTGACCGCTTCTCTCACTACGTCCAAACCATCTTGGACGTGGCCATAAATGCCCTCAGCTGTTTTACCTTCTTTAGTTCCTGTATATATCCTGAACTGGGCACTTTTAGGTCCATCATTCACACCATGATTTGCTGTTACTCTCCCCACTACTTTCCTTCGTTCATATATGTCATCCTTGACTTTCAGTCCCGCGAAAAGAGGAGCACCGCCAGTGCCGTTGTTATTTTCGTAGTCTCCGCCTTCCACTCTCTCAGAAGTTTGATGTCCTTTATTCTTTACTGATAGGAACTTGGTTAAAGCGTAGGAAGGTCCGAGATGACCCGTGCATAGCGTCCAAAAGTGCTTTGCTAATGGAGTATCTGGAGAGAGATTGATGTGAACTCTCCCTCGAACGCTTCCGTCCCATTCGAGGTCGAGAAATGCCACAATGCTATCAGTATTGAGGGAGTCTACGACATCACTATGCTGTTTAAAAAATAATAAAGATCATTGTTATTTCAAGCATGATGCTGTACTCAATTTAACCTAGCAAAGTTACCACAACTGTAACAATAGAATTGATCTCGCAGGGATATCTGCAAATCCCTCTCATCTCCACTGCTATCAGGTTCAGTGCAATGAAAAAAAAATAGAGGTAACATCTGAAGATGGATAGATACATATAATCGTAAGTGATACAGTACTCCACTACTTCCTGTTTTCCCATTGTATGAATAATATACACATTACCTTTACAACGTAAACATGTTGAGTAATTTCCTCATTCTGTAAGTAATGAAGGTAACACTTATTGTCCTGCTTTGTAATCCTTGCCGAGCGCATGAAGCCATCTTTGTTCTGAATCGCGTAAACTTTCCCTCTTTCCAGTAACGACTTGACAAAAGGAGACATGCTTTTCAATCTGTTCAACTGTGTGGAGAAAAATAATAGCAATGTTTGGTTGTTAAGAACAAAATACCAGTGTCACAGATTGAAATATTTAGCATTGATTAAAATGTATGGGTGAAAAAAGTTGGCATGAGTTGACAGAACACTTTAATCCCATATTAAAATAAAATAATCTTGTAAAGATTAGTAACCCCCAGAACTCCTTGTAACGTTAACTAACCCTGTAAATTCTTAGATTATGTTGGATGACTTGCCTTGTAAATATGAACAACACAATAGCACCCTGGGATTACCTTTCTTCTTTTATACTTAAATAGGACTGTCTTGGACAATTTGATGGTAAGTCTACCTTCAGTTACAGATCCTTTTTTATGCCTACCTCTACACACAATATTCTTGCATATTTGCTAGACATCTCTTATTATCCCTTCACATCTGACAAGTTACAACACTCCCCATCTTTGATTTCCATTGCTTTATGTTTTGCTCGTGCCCAGGCTCGATGACGGCAGTTATCTTTACCCGCCCTGGTGTCACTCATTAAACAAAAAATTATCCTATTATTCCTTCACATCTAACAAGTCACAACACACCCCATCTTTCTTTCTACTTGATGTCACTGAATGATTACTTACACTGAGGTAAGCTCCACCAGTGATCTTCTGTATTTTTTCCATGATAGTCAAGGCCGGATCCACATGTTCAGGAACTTCTGAAGGCGCTGCATCTTCGTATGTTTTACTTATCACGTTTAGAGCTGTTTCGGTTGCTCTTGTAATCTGTTAGAAAGAAATTGTAATTGTGGTTAATTTTATGTCGTGGACTCCTTTTCTGTTAGGGCTCAGACTGTGCCTTCTTACAAAAGAGTTTTGGTTTTGGCAAGTGCAACTGTTACCCTAAGTGAATGCCATTTCCAACCTCAGACTGTGGTGGGCCTTGACCCACAACCTGATGTATCAAAGTCGCGAGCGTTACCATTTTGCCATGTTGACCACTAGAAAGAAATTATAATTGCAAAAAATTGGTAGTGAGACTGACCTAAGATTAACATTCCAAAGTGATGAAGAAATTACTCAAAAATAAAGTAATAAGATATTACAATGATACATTATCTCTGGTATCAAACTGATGAATAGATAATGTCCTGTAATTTGTCCTTACCTTATCTAAATTCGATATCATCTGGACACTTGGGAACCTTGCAGTACATTCTGTATTCCATTTGTCCAAAGTTTTGCAAATTTTCTCCAAGTCCTCACTTGGAGTCACCAAGTCATTTACTCTTGTCAGGTCTTCAAGCTCCCTAAGATAACTGACGGCATTTCTCTCGAGTTCTTTGCCCTCTTGTAGCTGTTCCTCTGTTTGGTTATCCTCTGAGTCGATCTGCAATGCTATCTCCTCAATCTGACTTAGGATATCAGATATTTTAGCATTGAGTTCCGTTAGGACATCTTTCTGTTCTTGCAAATGGTTTCTGTATGTATCGACATCAGAACGAACAGATTCTGTCACTTTGAGAATGCTTCTGAGACTGTCCCTCTGCTCGCCAACTATAATAAGAGCTCTACTTTTCAAGCTTCGCGATTCGCTCTGAGCACTCGCTCTAGGTATGGTTCCTTTCTGAGCACCTTTTAGTATCAGGATAATGGATTCCATTCTGTAGTTGACAGGGAAATCATCGACACTAGAAGCCGTGTGAGACTTTTGACAATGTGGACACTTTAGGATTCCATCGTCAATGGAGTTAGTGATACAGCAACTGCATATAGTGTGTCCACACGGCAGGGAATGAGGTCGTAGATTTCCATCGTAAGTTTCTGTGCAAATGTCACAAGAATCGACTTCACTCAGATCTTGCTGTAAAGGAAATTGATACAAAAGTGATGTGATCTGTTTAACGTCACAGACTTCCTATTCTATTAAGGGCTAGGATAGTGCCTTCTTGCGAAGGACTTTTATTTTGGCAAGTGTGATAATTAAACTGAGTGACTGCTCATTCTAACCTCAGACCGTGGTGGGCCGTGAACCCTCAATCTGACGAATCAAAGTTGCGAATGTTACTGCTCGGCCATGATACCAAACTTAAAGTGTAGGATTTTGTCAAGTAAATGTAATGGGTTTCATCAATGGTTGAGGAGCTCTATGTATAACTATCATTCATTGTTTGCAGGTAAACTACACCGCATATATATATATATATATATATATATATATATATATATATATATATATATATATATATATATATATATATATATATATATATATAGTAACTTGTAAGTATTGTCTTTTCACATATGAAAACAAAGCAAAGTAACTCACCATAGTGGAAGCACAGCTCTCCTCTGCTCAGATGTTTGTCATATTCCAAAACATACCCAAGACCCGAGCTGCTATAAAGCTGAAAATGTAATTAAATCACCAAAACAACACTATCATGAGATTCGGGGAAATTTTACAACATTGGTTGATATATTAAATGGTATTACATTTGACGACAAAATTTTACAAAACACGATTTGGACAATCCATCAACTTTTCAGGGCAAATATGCTGAACCATTTGCATTTCCATCTGCCTTTTTGTGTGATTCAAATTTTTCCAAGTTCATATTTTCTTTTAAAAGTTACACAAAACATATGTATCACGAATGACTGAGCGTATTTTCGCACAGAAACAGGTTTTCCTAGGAGCCAAAGGAAAGGATATTTGCCATGGATCATTGTCTTTTCCTATGACTCATATCCTTTGTGTCTTTCTATGATGGCAAAACGGGATACTGTATTGCAGTATCAATAGTGACACACTGAATAAAGTTTTATTTTATTGAGTACTGAAGAAAACTTCTCTCTCTCTCTCTCTCTCTCTCTATAATATATATATATATATATATATATATATATATATATATATATATATATATATATATATATATATATATATATATATATATATATATATATATATATATATATATATATATATATATATATATATATATATATATACACGCACACACACACAGGGTTCAGTTTTAGGGCCACTTTTGTTCCTTGTATATGTAAATGACCTACCAGAGTCTGTAAATTCATTCATGAATATGTTTGCAGATGATGCAAAGATTGTGAAGGAAGTAAAAAAACGAGAACAATGGTAGAGAACTTCAGGAGGATCTAAATAATCTGCATGAGTGGTCAGAAAAGTGGCTAATGAAATTCAATACTTCAAAATGTAAGGTAATGAGAATGGGTACAAGTGCAAGAAGGCCCAAGCTTAACTACTCGGTGGCTGTAGTACAACTTCAAGAAACAGAAAATGAGAGAGATCTAGGAGTAAACATACTGGCAGATTTGTCTCCAGAAATACATATAAATGGCATAGTAAGGGCAGCATATGCATTCTTATCAAATGTAAGGGTAGCCTTCAGGCACATGGACAAGGAAATGTTCAGAAATATTTATGTAACCTATGTGAGGCCAAAACTCGAATATGCAGCCCCCTTTTGGAATCCACACTTGAAAAAGCACATAGCTAAGCTTGAAAAAGTTCAAAGACATGTCACGAAACTGGTGCCAGAAATACGCAAGTCAGTTATGATGAGAGGCTGAGGGAATTAGACTTACCATCACTCGAAGCTAGAAGATTGAGGGGGGATATGGTGACAGTCTTTAAATTCCTTCATGGTTATGATAGAGTGGATAGGGATCGATATATTGATATGGCTGGCTCTAGAACTAGTAGTCGCCGTGGCTCAGTCGGTAGCGTCTCCGACTCTGAGGCGTCAGGTCTAGGGTTCGCGCCCCGTCACGGTCTGAGGTTAGCAAAGGCATGCACTCAGCGTAAGGATTACATTTGCCAAAACAAGTCCTTCGCAAGAGGGCAACCGTCCTAGCCCTTGGTTGATAAGGGAGTCCGTGACTTAAAACCGGAACCGGTTGGCTCTAGAACTAGAGTCATAGTTTGAAGCTTCGTAAGAAAACTTCTTTGCAGGATGTAAGGAAATACTTTTTCAGTGTAAGAGTAGTTGATAATTGGAATTGGCTAAGCGAGGAGGTAGTTAATGCTATCTCAATCCATAGTTTTAAGGACAGGTATGATAAGTATCACTAAGTATAAAATGGAACCGATCAGGAGACGGGAAGATACGAGCTTTGGGCTCTTTCCCGTAAACACAATTAGGTAATTACAGAGAGACACAGGACAGATACTATTGCCAGAAAAGATACCATATGACCATAGACCCCACAAAGCTAGTTGTTCTGTTAGATTCTCCACCCACAGATGAGTGGAACGGGTCATGGAGGAACCATAGTGCGGTTGCCAGCTGGCACAGGCCCCAACCCCCAACTGTGGAAATACTTTTTCAGTGTAAGAGTAGTTGATAATTGGAATTGGCTAAGCGAGGAGGTAGTTAATGCTATCTCAATCCATAGTTTTAAGGACAGGTATGATAAGTATCACTAAGTATAAAATGGAACCGATCAGGAGACGGGAAGATACGAGCTTTGGGCTCTTTCCCGTAAACACAATTAGGTAATTACAGAGAGACACAGGACAGATACTATTGCCAGAAAAGATACCATATGACCATAGACCCCACAAAGCTAGTTGTTCTGTTAGATTCTCCACCCACAGATGAGTGGAACGGGTCATGGAGGAACCATAGTGCGGTTGCCAGCTGGCACAGGCCCCAACCCCCAACTGTGGTGCCCAGCCACAGCAGTAACCTCCTCAGTAAACAGCTTAAACTCTCTTGCCTGGACGAGGCGCGATCCGTTGACCTTGCGAATGTGAGGCCAGCGCATTACCACTGTACTAGCCAGGAGACTATACAGCTAGTAAGCCATGAACACTGTACTGTTTATATAATATAAAAACAATAACTACAACAAGGACACACAACAATGACAGTAAAAATGAAATTAACAAAAAATAAAACAAGTAGAATTGTGAAAACATGGCGTGTTATTGTGTGCCCTGCATGGCAATGAGCAATAAAACTCTCGGTTAGATCAATGAACAATGAGCAGAAAGCGTTTTTGAGTAGCCGTAAAATAAAAAAAAGATATCAGTAGTTAACAGACTATGGTCTATATATTTATACATTTTTACAGAATAATAATTTGGTATACTCTCTCTCTCGCTATATATATATATATATATATATATATATATATATATATATATATATATATATATATATATATATATATATATATATATATATATATATATATATATATATATATATATATATATGACTCATTTTTTACCCCGACCGGGACTCGAACCTAGGACTTATAATTACTAAGTCAAGGCGCTACCAACTACACACCACAGAAGGTATAGAAGGAATCCAACCTTATAGCTTATATCTGCTATACTTAGGGATGAACGCATTCTAACTGAATGCCACTATGTTCATATTACAGATTCCCCAACCTCACTCGTGGCTTCATTTTAGCATTTAATTCAATTCCCAATCTCATTCGGGTCATACAATAACCAAGCAAGCACATTACATATGTGAAAACATGACTCATTTTTTACCCCGACCGGGACTCGAACCTAGGACTTATAATTACTAAGTCAAGGCGCTACCAACTACACACCATAGAAGGTATAAAAGGAATCCAACCTTATAGCTTATATCTGCTATACTTAGGGATGAACGCATTCTAACTGAAGGCCACTATATTCATATTACATAGTGGCATTCAGTTAGAATACGTTCATCCCTAAGTATAGCAGATATAAGCTATAAGGTTGGATTCCTTTTATACCTTCTGTGGTGTGTAGTTGGTAGGGCCTTGACTTAGTAATTATAAGTCCTAGGTTCGAATCCCGGTCGGGGTAAAAAATGAGTCATGTTTTCACATATGTAATGTGCTTGCTTGGTTATTGTATGACCCGAATGAGATTGGGAATTGAATTAAATGCTAAAATGAAGCCACGAGTGAGGTTGGGGAATCTGTAATATGAACATAGTGGCATTCAGTTAGAATGCGTTCATCCCTAAGTATAGCAGATATAAGCTATAAGGTTGGATTCCTTTTATACCTTCTGTGGTGTGTAGTTGGTAGCGCCTTGACTTAGTAATTATAAGTCCTAGGTTCGAGTCCCGGTCGGGGTAAAAAATGAGTCATGTTTTCACATATGTAATGTGCTTGCTTGGTTATATATATATATATATATATATATATATATATATATATATATATATATATATATATATATATATATATATATATATATATATATATGTTCTTGTTCCGGTTTTACATCACGGATTCCCTTTTCTACCAAGGGCTGCCTTCTTGCGAAGGACTTGTTTTGGCAGATGTAATCGTTACCCAGAGTGCATGCCCTTGCTAATCTCAGAGACCGTCACGGGGCACGAACCCTCGACTTGACGCCTCAAAGTCGCGGACGCTACCACTTGAGCCACGGTGACTACACAGTATATATATATATATATATATATATATATATATATATATATATATATATATATATATATATATATATATATATATATATATATATATATATATATATATATATATATCCCTTTTACTCCGACTGGGACTTGAGCCTAGGGCTTATAATTACTAAGTCCTGGTCGCGGCAAATATGATTCATGTTTTCACATATGTAATGTGCTTAATTGGTTATTGTTTTTTTATATTTATGATTGTGACACCAGGACGGTCCAAAAAATAATAAAATAAAACAGCCTTTATCGGGCCTGGGCACGAAAAAGACATAAAGTAAAGAGAAACTGAGATGGAGAGTGTAATGACCTGTCAGATGTGAAGGGATTATTGGTCCCGAATGAGATTGGAAGTTGAATTAAATGCGAAAACGAAAGCACGAGTGAGGTTGGGGAAACTGTAATATGAACATAGTGGCATTCAGATAGAATGCATTCATTCCTACTATAGCAGATAGCTATAAGGTCTGTTTCCTTTTAACCTTCTGTGGTGTAGTTGGTAGCACCTTGGCTTAGTAATTATAAGTCCTAGGTTCAAGTCCCGGTCGCGGTAAAAATGATTCATGTTTTCACATATGAAATGTACTTATTGGGTTATATATATATATATATATATATATATATATATATATATATATATATATATATATATATATATATATATATATATATATATATATATATATATATATATATATATATATATATATATATATATATATATATTTACAACACTGAACTGTTAACATACAGTCTAGAATGGTAAGAAAAGCACATTTAAGAAAACAACGAATATATATATATATATATATATATATATATATATATATATATATATATATATATATATATATATATATATATATATATATATATGTGATTACCTAATTGTGATTACCTAATTTTGTTTACGGGAAAGAGCCCAAAGCTCGTATCTTCCCGTCTCCTGATCGGTTCCATTTTAGACTTAGTGATACTTATCGTACCTGTCCTTAAAACTATGGATTGAGATAGTATTAACTACCTCCTCGCTTAGCGAATTCCAATTATCAACTACTCTTACACTGAAAAAAGTATTTCCTTACATCCTGCAAAGAAGTTTTCTTACGAAGCTTCAAACTATGACCTCTAGTTCTAGAGCCAGCCATATCGAAATATCGATCCCTATCCACTCTATCATAACCATGAAGGAATTTAAAGACTGTCACCATATCCCCCCTTACTCTTCTAGCTTCGAGTGATGGCAAGTCTAATTCCCTCAGCCTCTCATCATAACCGAGATTGCGTATTTCTGGCACCAGTTTCGTGGCATGTCTTTGAACTTTTTCAAGCTTAGCTATGTGCTTTTTCAAGTGCGGATTCCAAAAGGGGGCTGCATATTCGAGTTTTGGCCTCACATAGGTTACATAAATATTTCTGAACATTTCCTTGTCCATGTGCCTGAAGGCTACCCTTACATTTGATAAGAATGCATATGCTGCCCTTACTACGCCATTTATATGTATTTCTGGAGACAAATCTGCCAGTATGTTTACTCCTAGATCTCTCTCATTTTCTGTCTCTTGAAGTTGTACTCCAGCCACCGAGTAGTCAAGCTTGGGCCTTCTTGCACTTGTACCCATTCTCATTACCTTACATTTTGAGGTATTGAATTTCATTAGCCACTTTTCTGACCACTCATGCAGATTATTTAGATCCTCCTGAAGTTCTCTACCATTGTTCTCGTTTTTTACTTTCTTCACAATCTTTGCATCATCTGCAAACATATTCATGAATGAATTTACAGACTCTGGTAGGTCATTTACATATACAAGGAACAAAAGTGGCCCTAAAACTGAACCCTGTGGAACTCCACTACTAACTCTTCTCCATTCAGACACTGAGTGTCTTACTCTAACCCTCTGTTCCCTTCCTTCTAAGTAAGTTTTTATCCATTCCAAGACATTTCCACCTATTCTAGCCATTGATTGCAGCTTCCTAATAAGTCTCCCATGTGGAACAGTGTCAAACGCTTTCTGGAAGTCTAGGAATATGCAATCTGCCCAGCCCTCTCTTTCCTGTAAGATTTGGCTTACCTCATCATAAAATTCTAATAAGTTTGTTACTGTTGATCTTCCTTCTCTGAAGCCATGTTGACTCACTGACAAAAAGTTGAAGGATTCCAAGTGAAGAGAGATATGTTTCCTTAGTAGTTTCTCCATAACTTTGCAAACTATGCTGGTCAAGGAAACTGGTCTATAGTTCAGAGCCGTATCCCTCCTTCCCTTTTTGAAGATAGGTATCACATTTGCTTGTTTCCAGCATCTTGGAATCTCCCCCGACTCCAGTGACTCCTTAAATATGATACTTAGTGCCACTGATATTGTGTTTGCGCATTTTTTAAGCACATGAGGGGATATGTCATCAGGACCTGTAGCTTTATGAACATCTAAATCCATCAGCGCTTTGCATACCTCTGTGGCTGTAAGGTTGATGTTCTCTAATACCGGCCCTTGAGCTTCTATCACTGCAATCTGAGGGGGTGGGGTATTTTCTACTGTAAATACTGACTGAAACTCCTTGTTCAATTCTTTGCAGATCTCTTCGTCCGTCTCAGTGATGCTTCCATCCGCTCTCTTTAGCCTTAAAACCTGTTCTTTTACCTTCAGTTTTCCTCTGATAAAGCTGTGGAAAAGCTTGGGATTTTCTTTAGCCTTCCTGGTGATGTCCCTCTCATAATCTCTCTCTGCCTCTCTCCTTTTACTTAGGTAGTCATTTCTTGCTCTTTTGTAGGTTTGCCAGGCATTTATGTTTTTTCTCCTCCTATACCTTTTCCAGCATTTGTCTCTCCACTCCTTAGCTCTTTTACACCCATTATCGAACCATTTCTCTCTGGCATGAATTACACCTACTTTGGTGACAGGTATGCAGCAATCTACTATCTTCCCATATTTCTCACAAAAGATGTCATACATTTCTTGTACAGATTTGTTGTAAAATAAGGTTCTCCAGTCAATAACTGCAAAAAGCTCATTCATTTTGATGTAATCTCCTTTCGGATAGTTCCTCCTCATGTCCTCAGTGCCTCTACTCTCAGGAAGAATGTCTTCAATGATATACTCCATCAACAACACACAGTGGTCACTCTTTCCAATTGGTGGTTCATACTCAATATTTTCAATATCCAACACATTATCTGTGAACACTAGATCAAGTAGTGATGGCTCATCCCCACCCCTGGCTCTTGTTGGTTCCATTACATGTTGGTGTAGGAAATTCCCTTGTACGCAATCTAGGAATCTTGCCCCAAATGAGTCCTCATCACTGTGTGGGTCAAGATTTATCCAATCTATCTCTTTATGATTAAAGTCTCCCATAATCAAAATCCTACATTTTTTCTCCCGTGCCATGTTAACAACTGAGTTTATGACTTCAATAGTACCTATATGACTTTCCTCATAAATTTCAAGCCTATTTTGGTTCCTTGGTGGGTTGTATACAACAGTTATTATAATGCTCTCTGACCCAGTATTTATGCGAGCAACAAGAAATTCCCTGAACTCACTTTCTATAGCCAAGTTTATTTCTTCAACTTGAATCCTCTCACTTATGAGCAGTGCTATCCCTCCACCAGTCCTCTCAGATCTTTCAACCCTTAGTATTCTGAAGCCCTTAGGAAAAACTGTGACACTGTTTATGTCCTCACTCAACTTAGTCTCTGTAATTGCTACTATATCTGCCTTACTGTTGTGAATCCTATCTTTTAATTCTACTGCCTTACCAGCTAATCCATCAGCATTTGTGTATAACAATCTTAATGAGGCCCCATCCCCTGATCTTCTGTCATTATCTTCTTTATCTCCCCTTTGTCTGGAAGTATTCTGTAACGAAAATTTTTCTTCTCTTCTTCATTTCTTTCATCATTTAACCTTCTTGCCTCTTGCAACAAGTTTTTGATCTTTCCCATCTCTTCCTGTGTTCTGTATCGTCTAATGAACACTTCTTTGCATTCTTGAAGGTCTTTTAGACTTTTTTTTCTCAACAATATTTCCCTACATGTTTCCCCTCTCTCAAAGGTTACTTTTGTTGGTCTCGGCTTTCCTTCCCTCGAATATTTACCTAGTTGGTGTATGTTTACAATATCCTCAGGACCACATACTACTCCAAGCTTTCTTATCAGGTCTACAACGCTAGCTTTATTTTCTTCAAGTCTCCCCTGCCATGTTGGCTCCTGGGATTCACTTATGTCTGAGATTACCACTGTCTTCTCCTTATCAAGTGCCTGTCTGATGAGTGGGTTTGCCCTTTCCATCACAACGTCTTTCATTTTTTCGATTACTGTCTCTTTATAGTCAACTGTTTGTATGTTTTCCAGTGCCACCACCTTTACAGCCTCTATTACTGCCACATTCCCCTTTAGTGCATCAGCAAAGGACGTTTTCATGGCATCATTTTCCATATTCAGCTCCTGGAACTCTTTTCTGAACTGTTCAATGTTTTCCTTAATCTGAACATTCCAAGCAGCAATCTCGTCTCTCTCAGAAGAGAGCAGTGAACTAACATCTAATTCCTTTAGGTTGTCATTCAGCTGTTTGTTTTTATCTTCTTGTTTAGAAATTCTAGATTCTAGTTGACTCTTTTCCCCTTCCAGCTTCTTTATTCTTTTTTCTAGTTCCTTTCTCTCCTGCCCTTGTGCTTTATTTGCTTCCTCCAAAGATCTTATTTGTTCTCTGAGTGTTTCATTCTCTTTCATTTCTCCATCCATATTCCGAATTTTATCATCAAGGCTTATAACCATTTCCTCTAACTTCTTGATTCTCTATTTAAGTCCCCTGATGACTACCCCTTCTCCCGACCCATGGGTGGGAGAGGTTTGGGACAGAGATGGCTTCATTTTTATGTTCTCCCTCTCACAGAATATAGAAAGAAGACGAGAAAGAGGAAAAAAAAAAAGAGAAAAACTTTTAATTGAGCTTCAAACAGAATTTTTATATCTCCATATAAGTGCTATTTAGTGACTCAGTTTGTCTCCTTTCTGGTAACACACATCTTAACTTAAAAACTTGACCATGGTAATTTAAGTATAAAAAGAAAAAGAAAAACAAAAGTCAAACCTGAAGGAAAATTCGAATTTGTGTTTGAGGTTGCACCCACCTGTTTCTGTTATATATTCTTCCTAACTGATAAACTGACTTGCTAACCAAGATATGTTATCACGGGATTAGACTTTACATTTAACTCAATATATATACAAAATAACAAAAAAGTAAAAGAGAAAGCTAAAAGAAAAGCCAAAAAAAAAAAAAATGAAGAAAATAAGACTGCTGTACTACTTGGCAACTTAACTCAGTACTATTGACAGGTGGGTATTTGGTAATTTTTTTTTCTTTTATTATTCAATTTTTTCGTGTATCAAACTGTGTGTGTGTGTGTGTGTGTGTGCCTTTTCCCGTAAACGCAATTAGGCAATTACAATTAAGTAATTAAATACACATGATTAATTAACATAAAGACGAAGACCGTATCCACAGAACACAAAGAAAATATTCATTTCGGAAGCGAGCTTTACCATGTATTTATCCTATACATTATGGAAATTTAACGAAATCTTGCGCGTCATACGACTTCCAAGGGCAATTAATTATGTTACTCATGACTTTTAGGGAAATCCCGATTTTTTTTCATATTATTTATTTATGTATTCAACAATTTTTGGAACTTGCAACAAGAATTTTCGCTTTTAAATATAGTTGTATAAAGTTATTTAAGAACTCATGAAGAATTAAGACCAAAATTTATTGTCCTAATTCACCGGTTAGGTTAGGTTAAGTATTTTTTTTTTATTATTATTAAACTATATGATATAATGTTTTGTGTAAAGTCAGGTCCCAAGTCATCATGATCTTTCTCATTTATGAAGTGGTTGGGGTAAGCCAGCTACAGCTATCGGGTTTTACGGCAGAAGATCCCTACTCAATTTTCCAGTGGATGATCCAGGCGCTGTGATATTGGGGAGAGTTGTGTTGATCCTTTATTCCACTAACTGCCAGTTGCGATTCTACAGCTGAAGGGTCTTGTGAACCTAAATAAGACTGTCCAGGACAGTTCGATGTTAAGTCTCCCTTCAGTTACGGTTATCTTTCTCTGCCTACATCAACACCGAATATTTTTGGATATTCGTTACACATCTCTTATTATTCCTTCACATCTGACAAGTCACAATACTCCTCATCTATGTTTCTCTATGTTTTCTTCGTGCCCAGGCTCGATGAGTTTTTTTTTTTTTTGCCCGTCGTGGTGTCACAATCATTAAAAAAAAAAAGTTAGGTAAGAGTGAAAAATTAAAAGGCTTCCGATGAATGTGTTCCCTTACAAGGGAAACTGAGACCAATGTATATGTATTTACCTAACTGTGCTCACGGGAAAGAGCCCTATGCTCGTACCTCCCCGTCTCCTGGTCGACTTATTTATTATCACTTCTGCTAGTCCTGTTTTTCTGTGAAACTATGAATGCATTCACAGTTTCTTCGCTTAGCGTATTAACTCGCGAGTATGCATTTATCACTGCGATAAATTTTGAGTGGGGAGTCCTTACACATACACACACAAGGGGGTAGTTAATGCCAACTCAATTCATAGTTTTAAGGACAAATATAAGTATTATTGAGTATAAAAATGGACCCGACCAGGAGAGGGGGATTTACGAACATATGGCTCTTTCATGTAAGATCGAATGGGTAATTACACATAAACAAACTAGCAGTCACTGGGTGAAGAGGACCCTCAGTCAAGCAACGGCAGCCAGCTGTTCCAGGAATTCTACCACTGACTCACGAATGAACAATGGGAAAACCAGAGGTGTTAACAGTGAATGTGTGTGCTTTGACTCGGCCTCCTATTATATTATGGTGTATGTATATATTTTTCAGTCGAACAAAAAATATTTGTATTGAAAAAGTATTTCATATTATTATTATTATTATTATTATTATTATTACTGTTGGTGTTGTTGTTATCATTATTATTCTTGTTGTTGTTGTTAACGAGGAATTTCCTTGGATGCTTTCACGACTTTCTCTCTCTGGCGTTAATACTTCCATAAATTTTGTTTCCCTTTTTATTTGTCACTTGGAGGTTGGACACAGACGGATTGAAGCTGAGGAATTAAGTCTGGATGCCCTCCTTAACGCCCCGGTGGACTGAACGTGGATTCGTCACCTCTTAGGTCGAGTATTCTACCGGTACGCTACAGCGGTCACTTAACAGTTACCAAGACTTGTTTTAAGTAAACATAATCTTTAATATACTTTTTTTTTTAATTATCAACTCCTAGAATTTAGTTTTCTAAGTAAGAAAAAAAATGGTTTTATATCATTTCGTTTTTTTATATATTGTTATTTACCATCATTATTATTTGTACTGTTTGGTATCAAGTGGGTGGATGTCCACGTGTTTGTATTTGGATGTTTTGAAGGAAATTTCACCCTGGGAATGAGGGAGCAAAGTTAGTTTACCCTCCCCCCTTCCACTGTCTAGTGAACATAATTACCCAGAGAAAGCACGAGAGGACATTTACGTGTACACACCTTCGCTCATGTACACATGTGGACAGACACTATAGTCAGTCGACTGATAAAGTACACTGACCCTTTTTCAAGTTGCACACATATCAGTATGTGAGAAAAAATAATATATTTAAAGTAGATTATGTAGGAAATGTTTGTGCAAATGGAAATATTTCACAGCACCCCAATACAACGCCTCCGTTATACCTGTTTTCTTCTGATTTTTCCTGCCGTAAATTAACGGCATTAGTTTTTTTTTATTCAATGAGATTGAATTAGGTACTTAATATGAACAAAGACTACATATATTAATATTATATCACAATACAGCATCTTGTTTGAGTCAGTTAAAATCTTTACCTAAAGGAGGTTTGGGCAGCTGAAAAACGAAAACGTAACCTCTCTCCACGAATGTTCAATCGACACTGCCGTATGGCGATGCGGCTTCCTGACCAGGATACCTCTCGACCACTTCCTCCCACCTGGCCCCGTGATTCATTAACGTCTAAAGAGAATATTCTTATCGCCTCGCTAATAATTCTTTTTTTATAACATACACTCTAATTTATGTGTCCCACAAAATTTTCCCAGAATCTCTATATATTAATGACCTTTTTTCTCATGGCACAATCATGCTTTTATTAAAAGCAATTCTCGCTAATGACCATTTTCATATTTTGTCTTAAGTATATCTTCATTAACGAGAGTGAATATGACTACAGGTGTGTTTGGTTACACATGATATCACGTACTGTCAAAACCCCAAAAGAAAATGGACTGTCATTTGTTTATATATTATAAAATCCAACAGACAACAGAGTAAAGCTATGTATTATGTCTGGTTTCACTTCACTGAAACTAAATAAAATATAGGCTAAAATTCATTACACATCCTTTATTATCCCTTCACATCTGACAAGTCACAGCGCTTTCCCTCTTTTTTTTTTATTCAGCATCCAGGGACAGGCTTGGTCATTATATAACCACTAACGTTTATTTATTCACATATTCTGAAGGCCTATACACAAGTGACCGCAGTAGTTCAGTGGCGGAGTTAACGAGTAGGAAAGCGACTATTATGTGTTTAAATTACCTTGGGGCGTTAGGAAGAGCATCTAACTTTAATTCCCTAGCGTCAACATGTAAGTATCCACCCTCATTCTAATGGATCTGGAAAACTGAGCATGGATGCTTTTCCTAACGCCTCATGATGGGGCCGAACACGAGTTCTCCACTACTCCCCGAGGTACGGCGGCTCCTGTGAGACTAAATTGAATATAAGATATAATAAAATTGTCGCTTCCCTAGTCTAGTTCACTAACCACTAAGGTATCGCGGTATTTTAACTTCTCATCCAAGGCCAGGCCTCGTCGTCACGTGACCACTGGACCATCAGAGAATGATTTTTCGAAGCGACACCCAAATAGCAATTGAGAGATTGCACGCTATGAAGGCCACTGTTTAAAGGTCTGCCTTTGTTTACAAAGATATGACTTAGGACAGTGGCTCTAAACCTCTTTGCACTCCCTTCTCCATTCTGGAATTTTCAAAATTCTCGTGCTCCCTCCCTCCACTATTTTGGTTTAAACCTAGGTACAGGCTGCCTTTGTTTATACAATTATGACTTAGAGAAGGGTTCTCAACGTTCTTCACTCCCTTTGTTAATTTTCAACATGCTCGTGCCCCCACCTTCCATATTCCCTCACGTCCCCCCATAATAACGGTGTACTATAAAACGCAAATGAAGAAAATGCCCTTATTTTCGATAAAATTTTGCTTTATTCATGAATTGGGAATGGCTTTCTTAAATTCTTACCATGGCCCCCAGATTGAGAACCACTGATTTAGGATCATTTCCAGAGTAGGTACCTAATGCTTTATGTGCTTTATCTGGTACTGAGGCAAAAGGAGAGTGGTTAGAGCGCTCAGTTCGGGAATTGACAAACCCATGCTCGAACCCACCGAGGGGCAATAGGAAGGGCATCCAGCCTCAAAAATCTTGATCCACCGTGTCTGAGTCCACCCCTATTTGAGGAGATCTTACCACTCTCTCATTCCCACCTCATCAGTGCACGTAAAAACAAACAAACAAAAATAATGTGACTCACTCTTACAAAATTGTATATGTAAAAAATTTTCATCTCACCGAAAAGAGAATTCATGAACTGCCAATTTCTGTGGTGATTCGATTTGATGTCACGAACTCTCTTTTCATAGTAAGGATGGTGCCTACTTTCGAAGAACTTTGGTCTTGCCAGTGTGCGACCTGTACCCAAAGTGAATGTCTTTTGTTACCTCAGACCATGGCGAGTCTCGAACCGACGACATGCAAATCATTATTACGTGTTCTACCACCCGGCCACGGCAGCTATGCGGACTGTAGAGCCATAATAATCCATACATAGATTATTTTTGAAGGAAGAGAGACAAAGGAACTTAAGCATAAAGTCATAAATTATATGAAAAACGTTCATGGGATTTTTATTCTTGGAATTCACAGGAAAAAAAATCTTCTTCTTCTTCTTCTTCTTCTTCTTCTTCTTCTTCTTCTTCTTCTTCTTCTTCTTCTTCTTCTTCTTCTTCTTCTTCTTCTTCCTTATCATTAAATGTTATATCCAAATCTTTTACCTCCTACTGTCGGGATTCGAATCTGAAATCTTTCAAACAGGAGTCCACAGCTTGGTGCACTGAACCACAGAGGTCTCTAAAAGAGAGAGAACTGGAAATTCTACTGAAGTCTGCCAGTGTTACTGAAAGCACTACTGTGCCTCTTCTACTCTGAAGTTTTTACCTCTTACACATATAATTCCCCTCGATATGAACCATGATAAATTAAGTAATACAACAAATACAATTCAATCAAACATTTCAATATTTCCAAATCATTTACCTCTTACTATTGACGTTCGAAACTGGGACTTTTAAACAAGAGTCCCCGTGATAGTGTGCTGAGCCATAGAGGTTTCTGAAAAAAAATACATATATAAAAAAAAAATAATAAGAGAACTGAAAGTTTTGCTGCAATCTCTCAGATTTACAAAGGGAACTGTGTTTATCTCCTACGCTGTAGAGACTAGGAATATTACTAGAACATATTGGCATTGTTAATTTGGTATATACATATTTTTTTCATGAATGTTGATACCTATTAATTATTAAAATGTATAGTTTTAGTGCTCTAATGAGAATATCCTTACTTTTTTCATGTATATATATATATATATATATATATATATATATATATATATATATATATATATATATATATATATATATATATATATATATATATATATATATATATATATATATATCCAAATAAATACATTACATATGTGAAAACATGAATCATTATTTACCCCGACTGGGACTCGAACCTAGGACTTATAATTATTAAGTCAAGGCGCTATCAACTACACACCACAGAAGGTTAAAAGGAATCCAACCTTATAGCTTATATCTGCTATACTTAGGAATGAACGCATTCTATCTGAATGCCACTATGTTCATATTACAGATTCCCCAACCTCACTCATGGCTTCATTTTCGCATTTAAGTCAATTCCCAATCTCATTTGGGCAATAGAAAAAACAAATAAGCATGCTACATATGTGAAAACATGAATCATTATTTACCCCGACCGGGACTCGAACCTAGGACTTATAATTACTAAGTCAAGGTGCTACCAACTACACACCACAGAAGGTTAAAAGGAATCCAACCTTATAGCTTATATCTGCTATACTTAGGTCTGAATGCCACTATGTTCATATTACAGATTCCCCAACCTCAATCATGGCTTCATTTTCGCATTTAATTCAATTCCCAATCACATTCGGGCCATACAATAACCAAATAAGCACATTACATATGTGAACACATGAATCATTATTTACTCCGACCAGGACTCGAACCTAGGACTTATAATTACTAAGTCAAGGCGCTACCAACTATACCAGAGAAGATTAAAAGGAATATAACCTTATAGCTTATATCTGCTATACTTAGGAATGAACGCATTCTATCTGAATGCCACTATGTTCATATTACAGATTCCCCAACTTCACTCATGGCTTCATATTCGCATTTAATTCAATTCCCCATCTCAATTGGGACATAAAATAACCAAATAAGCACATTACATATGTGAAAACATGAATCATAATTTACCCCGACCGGAACTCGAACCTAGGACTTATAATTACTAAGTCAAAGCGCTACCAACTACACACCACAGAAGGTTAAAAGGAATCCAACCTTATAGCTTATATCTGCTAAGTCAATAATGATTAATGTTTTCACATATGTAATGTGCTTAGTTGGTTATTGTATGGCCCGAATGAGATTGGGAATTGAATTAAATTCGAAAATGAAGCCATGAGTGAGGTTGAAAAATCTGTAATATGAACATAGTGGCATTCAGATAGAATGCGTTCATTCCTAAGTATAGCAGATATAAGCTATAAGGTTGGATTCCTTTTAACCTTCTGTGGTGTATAGTTGGTAGCGTCTTGACTTAGTAATTATAAGTCCTAGGTTCGAGTCCGGTCGGGGTAAATAATGATTCATGTTTTCACATATGTAATGTGCTTATTTGGTTATTGTATGGCCCTAATGAGATTGGGAATTGAATTAAATGCGAAAATGAAGCCATGAGTGAGGTTGGGGAATCTGTAATATGAACATAGTGGTATTCAGATGGAATGCGTTCATTCCTAAGTATAGCAGATATGAGCTATAAGGTTGGATTCCTTTTAACCTTCTGTGGTGTGTAGTTGGTAGTGCCTTGACTTAGTAATTATATGTCCTAGGTTCGAGTCCCTGTCGGGGTAAATAATGATTCATGTTTTCACATATGTAATGTGCTTATTTGGTTATTGTATGGCCCAGATGAGATTGGGAATTGAATTAAATGCGAAAATGGAGCCATGTTCGAGGTTGGTGAATCTGTAATATGAACATAGTGGCATTCAGATAGAATGCGTTCATTCCTAAGTATAGCAGATATAAGCTATAAGGTTGGATTCCTTTTAAGCTTCTGTAGTGTGTAGTTGGTAGCCCCTTGACATAGTAATTATAAGTCCTAGGTTCGAGTCCCGGTCGGGGTAATAATGATTCATATATATATATATATAAATATATATATATATATATATATATATATATATATATATATATATATATATATATATATATGAATCATTTTTTAAGCCGACTGGGACTTGAACCTAGGTCTTATAATTACTAAGTCAAGGCGCTACCAACTACACCACAGAAGGTTAAAATGAATCAGACCTTATAGCTTATATCTGCTATACTTAGGAATGAGCTCATTCTATCTGAATGTCACTATGTTCATATTACAGATTCCCTAATCTCACTCGTGACTTCATTTTCGCATTTAATTCAACTCCCAATCTCAATCGGGCACAACAATAACCAAATAAGCACATTACATATGTGAAAACATGAATCATCTTTTACCCCGACTGGGACTTGAACCTAGGACTTATAATTACTAAGTCAAGACGCTACCAACTATACCACAGAAGGTTAAAAGGAATCAGCCTTATAGCTTATATCTTCTATGCTTAGGAATGAATGCATTCTATCTGAATAACACTATGTTCATATTACAGATTCCCCAACCTCACTCGTGGCTTCATTTTCACGTTTAATTCAACTCCCAATCTCAATCGGGCACAACAATAACCAAATGAGCACATTGCATATGTGAAAACATGAATCATTTTTACCCCGACTGCAGGCTTCGACCTAGGACTTATAATTACTAAGTCAAAGTGCTACCAACTATACCACAAAAGGTTAAAATTAATGAGGCCTTATAGCTTATATCTTCTATACTTAGGAATGATTGCACTCTATCTGAATGCCACTATGTTCATATTACAGATTCCTCAACTTCACTCGTGGCTTCATTTTCGCATTTAATTCAACTCCTAATCTCAATCGGGCACAACAATAGCCAAATAAGCTCATTACATATATGAAAACATGAATCATTTTTTACCCCAACTGGGACTTGAACCTAGGACTTATAATTACTAAGTCAAGATGCTACCAACTACACCACAAAAGGTTAAAAGGAATAAGACCTTACAGCTTATATCTTCTATACTTAGGAATGAGCGTATTCTATCAGAAAGCCACTATGTTCATATTACAGATTCCCCAACCTCACTCATGGCTTCATTTTCACATTTAATTCAACTCCCAATCTCAATCGGTCACAACAATAACCAAATAAGCACATTACATATGTGAAAGCATGAATCATTTTTTACCCTGACTGGGACTTGAACCTAGGACTTATAATTACTAAGTCAAGGTGCTACCAACTATACAACAAAAGGTTAAAAGGAATCAGGCCTTATAGCTTATATCTTCTATACTTAGGAATGAACGCATTCTATCTGAATGCCACTATGTTCATATTGCAGATTCCCCAACCTCACTCGTGGCTTCATTTTCGCATTTAATTCAACTCCCAATCTCATTCGGGGACAACAATAGCCAAATAAGCACATTACATATGTGAAAACATGAATCATTTTTTACCCCGACCGGGACTTGAACCTAGGACTTATAATTACTAAGTCAAGACACTACCAACTACACCACAGAAGGTTAAAAGAATTCAGACCTTATAGCTTATATCTTCTATACTTAGGAATAAACGCATTCTATCTGAATGCCACTATGTTCATATTACAGATTCCTCAACCTTACTCGTCGCTTCATTTTTGCATTTAATTCAACTCCCAATCTCAGTTGGGCACAACAATAACCAAATAAGCACATTACATATGTGAAAACATGAATCATTTTTTACCCCGACCGGAACTTCAACCTAGGACTTATAATTACTAAGTCAAGGCGCTACCAACTACACCACAGAAGGTTAAAAGGAATCAGACCTTATAGATTATATCTTCCATACTTAGGAATAAACGCATTCTATCTGAATGCCACTATGTTCATATTAAAGATTCCCCAACCTCACTCGTGGCTTCATTTTCGCATTTAATTGAACTCCCAATCTCAATTGGGCACAACAATAACCAAATAAGCACATTACATATATGAAAACATGATTCATTTTTTACCCCAACTGGGACTTGAACCTAGGACTTATAATTACTAAGTCAAGACGCTGCTAACTACACCACAGAAGGTTGAATTAATTAGAAATTATAGTTTATATCTGTTGTACATAGGATTGAATGCATTCTATCTGAATGTCACTTTGTTCATATTACAGATTCCCCAACCTCACTCATGGCTTCATTTTCACATTTAATTCAACTCCCAATCTCAATCGGGCACAACAATAACCAAATAAGCACATTACATATGTGAAAAATAATTCATAGTGAGACAGGTCTAATCCAAAAGAAATAATACCCTCAATCAAAGAAAACCGACGAAATCATTATTAAGTCATTAAGAAAAGAATATGTTAATCTCTAATTACTATTATAGATCGGTAACTAGACAACCCTTATATATATATATATATATATATATATATATATATATATATATATATATATATATATATATATATATATATATATATATATATATATATAAATATATATATATATATATATATATATATATATATATATATATATATATATATATATATATATATATATATATATATATATATATATATATATATATATATATATATATATATATATATATATATATATATATATATATATATATATATATATATATATATATATATATATATATATATATATATATATATATATATATATATATATATATATATATATATATATATATATATATAAGCTATAAAAAATACGGGAGCCGTAAGATGAATAACTTTAAATTTCTCAAGAAGTTTTCTGTTAATTAATGATAGTTTGTGGAATACAAATTGTCCTTAACCGACAATGTTATTAAATTAACCCACCATAGTCTCACATAGTTTGGACTAGGAATATATATTGCATTAAAACCAGGGAAAAATAATTTTCTTGGTTTTATAGTCGGTTTTGATATATATATATATATATATATATATATATATATATATATATATATATATA
>JAXCGZ010017326.1:0-17500 GCA_037179515.1 Halocaridina rubra | reverse complement strand
TTGTCTGCTCTAGTTGTTGTTGTTGTTTTGGTTTTATGTCACGGACTCCCTTTCTACCAAGGCTAGGACGGTTGCCTTCATGCGAAGGACTTGTTTTGGCAGATGTAATCATTACCCAGAGTGCATGCCCTTGCTAACCTCAGACCGTGATGGGGCGCGAACCCTCGACCTGATGCCTCAGAGTCGCAGACGCTACCGCTTGAGCCACGGTGACTACTATGTACATCACGGACTCCATTTTTTACCAAGGGCTAGGACGCTTGCCTTCTTGCGAAGGACTTGTTTTGGCAGATGTAATCGTGGAACACCTACAGTTTAGCGGGGCATACCAATGTTCAAAACCCACCAATAGATGGCGATAGGGTCTGACTAAAGAAGTGGCGGATGAACACACAACAAAAATGGCGATAATAGGCATACAAAGCAAGTTTTTACTATCCGAACAAAAAATACTTACCTAACCTCTTGGCCAGGGGGGCTTCGCCCCCTGGGACCCCCATTTAACTATCCTAACTAAATATACTTACCTAACCTACAGTCGAACTACTTACCTGAGTGGATGGATGAGGTCGTTGAGCGGCATGCCCCGTTAAACTGTAAACTACCCATAATCGTTACCTTGAGTGCATGCCCTTGCTAACTTCAGACCGTGATGGGGTGTGAACCTACCTGACGCCTCAGAGTCAAGGATGCTACCTCTTGAACCATGGTGACTACACACTCTTGTCTGCTCAAATATGCATTTTTGCTCATAGCTTACCACTCTCTCTCTCTGAAGACCATCATATCTCAAGCATTGCCAGGGTCAGTTGGATATTGGAGTCTCAGTAAAGTGATTTTTTTTCTTTGATGCTCCCCCTTGAGGGTGAGCGGACCTTCCCTTGTGGCCCGCAGGTGGGGTAAGATTTTGTTGATTGTAGGTGGTATTCGCTCTTGAGGGCAAATGGGCTTTCCTATTTGGCGTGGAGGTAGGGTGAAATCTGGTTATTGTTGGTGGTATTCACTCTTGAGGGCGATCAGACTTTCCTATTTTGGCCCGTAGGTGAGGTTGTGCAAAACTGTAAAGATAATGGAAAACATAAGTGTTCAGTTGAGGATTATTAGTTTACATCAAACAATATTAATGAATTCCTGTTTTGGTGGTGAGAGAGAGTTATTACATGGTTATCTTGATGCAGGGTATTGACTGATGATATTTAGTAAACTGTTCATGTAGTTGTTTGTTGCTAGTCTGATTATGGAGCTAGCAACATGAAGGGGATTTAGATCTTCGCTTGATGTTGCTGGGGCACCAGTTTTCCGTCAAATATCTGAAAAGGAATCACATTCGAGGATGTAGTGGAGCAGTGGATGTGGTGAGGCTACCTGGCAAAAGGTGCATTCCCTGATGATATCATCCACTATTCACCAGGTGCACTTGTACCCAAGTCTCAGACGGTACACATTGACCGCCGTGCTTTGTCGAAGGTTCTTAGGCAGGGTGATTTGCTGAAGATCAGTGGTGGCTTTGTACCACCAGTTGGAGGGGGAGCCAATGTCTGTGCACAGGTTGTGTTTAGTTACTATGGCATTAAGGAGTGACTCTGTGGCTTTGTTTTTTATCTGTTGAATCCCAGGAGGCAGAGATATTTGGATTTCTGCTCTAAGATTGGCTTGTTTGGCGGCTTGATCGGCTTCCTCATTTCCCTTGATGCCTAAGTGGCTGGGAATCCAGGGAAGAGTGATGGCTTTTCCAAGGCTGGTTGTCCTGTGGTAGTGGCTGAGGATGGTGGTGATGATACGTACATTGTCTCTGAGGAGTGTCTTCTTGATGGCCTGTAAGGCGCCTTTAGAGTCAGAGAGAATTAGGGCATGGTCAGCTCCTTGCTGGATGAAGAAGTCAAGAGTGTTGGCTATGGCAACAAGCTCATTCTGGAGTGATGAGCAGGAGTTTGACAGTCTCCAGGATAGGACGTGGTTTCCAGTGGTGAAGGCGTTGGCTGAGGCTCCAGTGTCTTGATTTCCTGAACCATCAGTGTAGTAGACTTGAGAGTTCGCCCTGCTGCAGCTCTGAATTTTGTCCTTGTATATGTTTTTAAGGACAAGCGGATTTACCAAGCTTTTGGGGTTGTCAGGGAGCTCGATCTTTATGTCGAGTGGTTGGTCATTCCATGGGGGTGAGCATCTGTATTCAGAAAGCTGAGTGTCCTGTATCTTGGCTAGGATGCTCTCCCTGACTGGCAGTGCTTGCAGGATAGCGCAGATCTTGGCTGCCCAGCTTCTAGGATGGTGGTTGGGGTGGCGATTGAGGGCTAGATGGAGATTTGTGCCAGCGAGGCATTTATGTTGGTCAGTGGTGGTTTTGGCCACAAAGAGGGTCAGTCTTGCTGAGCTCTGAGTTTGAGTGGCATGAGTCCCAATTCCATCTGGATGTTTTCTCTCTTGATCCACATGGGGGCTCCTAGCATGGTACACATGGAGTTGCTTTGAATTACTTCTATCTTGTCCTGCTGTTGGTCTTTTAGTAGCCAGAGTGTGGGACAAGTATAGTCTATGAGGCTGCCTATGGCTTGTACATAGAATCTTCTGTGGACATTAAATGATGCACCATCGTAGAGGCCCGACATTCAACGAAGGACCGCTTGTCGCTGGCTGCACTTGTCGTGCAAGTGTTGAAATTCAGGTCCAAAGGTTAGTTTGCCATCGATGATTACACCCAGGTATTGGTGCTTGGTAGCCCAGTCCACAGGCTCATTACCTATGACCAGATTAGTGTCTGGTCTCCACTGGTGAATGGGAAGGGCCTTGGTTTGGCGGGCATTGATTTTAACTCCGAGGGAGATGGAGGCTTGGTGAATCTTGGTGAGGCAGCGCTGTGTCTTGTTAGAGCTTTTGTCACCTATTGTGACAAAGGCAAAGTCATCCGCATAATTGAAGAGTTTGGCTCAATGTGGTAGTGTGATGTCCATGAGTTTTCCATGAGACAATTAAAGAGGAAGGGGCTAAGGATTCCACCTTGGGGGGTCCCATTTTTGTGGTTTTTGTAGGTGGAGTAGTGCCCATCTACTTTGACTAGTGCACTACGGATTTGTAGACTCTGCTTGATCCATGAGAGAAGGTGACCTTTGATCTGATTTGAAACGAGAGCTGATAGTATCGCTGGCACATTGGCTAGTTCAAAGGCCTTCTCTAGGTCTAGAAAAATGATGTATCCACGGCAGTTGTTGATAAATGATAGCATGGAGGCTATGCATTCTGAGGTGCCTAAGTCAGGCTGGTAGGCAAACATGTTTTCTGGGAAGGGTGGGCATTTCCAGCGGACTCGGTTAAGTACCATCTTTTCTGCCGTCTTGCTCAGGCAGCATAGGAGGGAGATGGGGTGAGGGTTGTCAGGGTCCTGTGGTTTTGGGATGGGCTGAATGTCTGCTCTGTTCCATGAGGCTGGTCTGATTCTTCGTGTGTATGTTGAATTGATCAGAGAGAGTAGAGCAAGCTTCCCTTGGGGCCCCATATTTTGAATCATTGTGTATGTGATTCTATCAGCACCTGGGGCTGTGTTCTTAGAGCTTTTGCTTACTCTTAGTAGCTCAGTCAGAGAGAATGGGGCATCTGTTTCATCTTCAGTGTCGATGGCCTCTTCTATTTCTTCCCATCTTGCAGTGGTGAGGTCCTGAAG
Source organism: Halocaridina rubra (assembly GCA_037179515.1). NCBI lineage: Eukaryota > Metazoa > Arthropoda > Malacostraca > Decapoda > Atyidae > Halocaridina > Halocaridina rubra. Next base: position 13,845 of record JAXCGZ010017326.1, on the reverse strand, counting down.
AGTTGTACTGGTGGTGATGGGGAGCTGGTTGGAGCTTGCTCTATCCGCAAATTTGGCGGAGAGTTCTTCTGCTGCCCTACTAGGATCCCTGTGGGGGATGATTTTAGGAGGTTTACCTTTAGCAAAGAAGTTAATGCTTCTCCACATCTGGCCCACAGAGGTGTGAGCATCTAGGGTGGAACACCACTCTAGCCATTTTTTCCTCTTAATGTTGCATGTCTCTTCATGGACATGTTCTTTGACTGCCTGGAGAGTGCAGTAGGAGTCTTCAGTGCGATGTTTCCTGTGCATTTTCCGGATGACGTTGAGCTGGTGATTGAGTTCCTTAACTCTGTCACAGTAGTACCATATGTCCCGATGAGTGGTGTGTTGTGGTTTACAGAGGGGGATGGAGGAGTTTGCTGCAGCTTGCAGGGCATTGACTAGCTCGGCCTCTGCTTGGTCGATGTCTTTGGATGGTGTGTAGGCTGAAAACCAATTGCTGAGGTGCTCCTGGAATCGGCCCCAATCGGCCTTCTTGAAATTCCATCGAGGGGGAGGAGCAGGGATTTGGAAGATTTCAGGAATTTGCAGCATGGGATGGATCCCATAGTGGTCGCTTGTGACCAGGGGATGAACTCTCCATGTGGAGTTTTGCTTTAGGGAGTTGGAGACAAAGGTGAGGTCCAGTATTCCACCTCTGTCATGAGTTGGCTCATGATTGTTGAGAAGGGAGACATCTTCTTGTTTTGTCCAGCAGGCTCATGATGTGTCTGCCTGCAGCACAGGGGCACTCATACCTGAATCTTGGATGGTGCGCGTTGAAGTCGCCTCCTATTACCAAGTCACGATGACTGGCTAGCCCGAAGAGGGTAGTCAGGTCTAAGCCACCATTGTGTTGTCTGTAAATGTTGTACAGATCTATGCAGCTGCCCCGAAGTTTGATATTAACAGCGAGGACGTGGACATCTTTGCCGCAGTAGACCGGTTGGGTTATTTCCTTGGCTAACAGGCTTTTCCTGATGAAGGTGGCGCTGCCTCTGTTCTCCCCTTTGTATCCTGAGATTTTTGGAGTGTTTTGCTCTGTGCACAGGGTTTCTTGAACCATGATGACATCTATGTTGTCAGCCTTGGCAATGCCTTCAAGATTTTGTACCTTGTGTCTGATACCCTGGGCATTCCAGTGTAGGATCCAGAGATTAGACATCTTGATGATTTAAGGAGGTGGAGGTGGTAGAGGTGGTGGTTTGTTGAGGCTGGTGGTGGGTTATGGAGACAAGGGCTTGTGCGACAACGGAGTGGGCTACTTCGATGACTTGATTGTAGGCATCTTGAGGAGACGCTTTGGTTTCGAGGAGTCTGACGGCTGCTTGTATGGCTTGAATAATAATGTTGGTGAGCTCATTTCCTGTGAAGAGGGTTTGCTGTTGGGAAGAGGAGTCAGAAGAATGTGTCTGGATAGGCTGTTGAGGTGTGGGGGTATGGGATTTAAGTATAGGGTCACAGGACCTGGTGTGGTGAGCGGGTGTGTGTGTGGTCTGAGTGTTGTATGTGACTGTATTGCGTGTTTGAGTGTTGCATGGGGTGGAGGTATTGGAGTGAGTGTTGTGTGAGGGGATGGTGGGTGTGTGAGTGTTGTTTGGTTAAATGGTAGGAGTGTGCGTGTTGTGTGATGGGGTGGATGGAGTTGGTGTAGGGGTGGAAACTGTAGGAGGTGTGATTTGTGTGTTAGGAGCATGGTTGGTGTTGTGTGGTTGGTTTTGGGTGGGGAGGTTAGGTGTGAGTGGGGCAGGAAGGGGCCTTTGCCAAGGATTGGAGGTGGGGGGAGTAATGTGATGAAGTGTCCAAAATCTGAGTGGTAACGCCTGCGACAAAGATTCGTCAGGTCGTGGATACGAGACCCTCCATGGTTTGAGGTTAGATAGGGCAATACCAAATACCAAAGTCCTTCGCAAGAAGGCACCGGCCTAGCCCTTAGTAGAAAAGGGAGTCCGTGATGTAAAACAGTTCATTTCATAAGTGATATCAACTGTGTCTTTGTGACCATCGTCGAAGCATTATAGTGTATAATAATCGAATATTTGTTATTCTTGGAGACAATAAACCGTATAGTTTTGGTGTACTGTTAATACTTATTGATAATAATAATTGGTAAATGATATAGATATACCGATTGACTTTAATGATACTGTTAATTCTTTTTGATACAAATATAATTGGTGATTGCTATTAATATATTAATTGATTTTAATGTTTGGCGTTTGGGCTGAGTGTTTATTGCAGTATCAGGACAATGAATATATTTTTGTATTTTAACCATTTTCATGAAACCTAAGGTAGTCATGCAGTAACACTGGAAAATGGCAAAATAAAAATAAAAGAAAAACACCCTTAGTGACCCTGGTTCGAATCCATTCGATGAAATTACAAAGGGTGTTTTATGACAATCTTATCTTTGCATCATTTAAAATTTCCTTCCATTCACTGCTATTAATATTCTTAACTATTGTAAATTGCTAATAAAATAGTTTCATTTTGGAGGAAATATTTTTTTTTATTATAAAGTAGAAGTAATTAAAAAAGACCCATTATGTAGATGGGGTATAGCTGCAGAAAAGAAATGCATCGGAAACAGCGAGCCCACATGAACTTGGAATTCAGCTGTGGAAAAAAAAAAAAGTTTACTTTTCTGACCAAGTGACATATTAAACAAAAATTAAAGAAGAAGCAGCGCCTTTGTTTACATTGTCGGATTTTAATTTTGTTATTGTACTTATTCAGGGTTATATTAGGTTATTTAAGGGATTCATTATGGTACCCTGATTATTTTAGATGTACCGTACGGTACCGTAGTTGAAGTTTATAAGTTTTTCTGGGAGATAATTTATGGTTTTACTCCAATGAATAATTAAGGCGTATCATAACAGATTTATTTAAGACTCGTGGAGGCAATCCAGAAAAATTAATTAGCTAATTTTGATTATTCGTGTCCACAGATTTTTTTTTTCATTTTAATCTATCCTAAAGAATATCACTTTATATACTGTATATGTAATTGTATATTATTGTCTTGGTATATAAGTACTTTCACACTCCATTTGGGAAAGAAAACCATGTTTACTTTATTATAACGGGTTAGGTGAGTTAGATTATTTTACTCTCAGAAAGGAATGGTAATTATTGGTTTTGTAGTGGCTATGGATAGTTTTTCAGCTGTTTATTTTTTACTATTGCACCCGTCTCAGTTTGGCGGTAAAAATTGTATATTGTTTCTTATTTTGCGGTTTTGAATGAATATGACCTTAAAAATGTATGAAGCAAACCAATTCTTTCCTATTCTGATTTTGAAAAATGGTGATTTATGACCGTTTTCATGGTGTCATTCATTCAAAGACATCAAAATCCATAGGAAGAATTTAAAACACTATTTTTGAGGTTAGGTCAGGTTAGATAAGCATATATTTTCCGATAGCTTGCGAGGTTATATTCATTCAAAGTACACCAGAAACCTTGGAATATTATTTTAGCTGCAAATTGAGACTGGTGCAATTGTAAAATTGTATTTTATTTATTTTCATTTCACTCGGACGTGTGAAATGAAACATTTAGTCTTTTATATTCTGTGGAATAATACTTATTATGGAAGGTAGTAAATGCTTACTTTCACACCTCAAAGCTGCTTTTTAGTTTTTTCTTCGATTTTTATAAAATTATATATTAGTTAGGTTTGCTCACTTAAGGCTAGTTAGGAAACAAGGTAGGATTGTAGATATTTCATCAATTATTAACAATTGTTTTCACTTTGGGTTATGCTAGTTTTTGTTTTTTTACACTGAGGCAGTCAAGAAAATTGCCCTAAGCATATATATATATATATATATATATATATATATATATATATATATATATATATATATATATATATATGAATCATTTTTTACCCCAACCGGGACTTGAACCTATGACTTATAATTACTAAGTCAAGTCGCTATCAACTACACACCACAGAAGGTTGAAAGGAATCCAACCTTATAGCTTATAGCTGCTATACTTAGGAATGAACGCATTCTATCTGAATGCCACTATGTTCATATTACAGATTCCCCAACCTCGCTCGTGGCTTCATGTTGGCAATTAATTCAATTCCCAATCTCATTCGGGCTATTAAATAACCAAATAAGCACATTATATGTGAAAACATGAATAATTTTTTTCCCCGACCGGGACTTGAACCTAGGACTTATAATTACTAAGTCAAGGCGCTACCAACTACACACCACAGAATGTTAAAAGGAATCCAACCTTATAGCTTATATCTGCTATACTTAGGAATGAACGCATTCTATTTGAATGCCACTATGTTCATATTACAGATTCCCCAACCTCGCTCGTGGCTTCATGTTCGCATTTAATTCAATTCCCAATCTCATTCGGGCTATTAAATAACCAAATAAGCACATTATATATGTGAAAACATGAATCATTTTTACCCCGACCGGGACTTGAACCTAGGACTTATAATTACTAAGTCAAGGCGCTACCAACTACACACCACAGAAGGTTAAAAGGAATCCAACCTTATAGCTTATATCTTCTATACTTAGGAATGAACGCATTCTATCTGAATGCCACTATGTTCATATTACAGATTCCCCAACCTCGCTCATGGCTTCATGTTCACATTTAATTCAATTCCCAATCTCATTCGGGCTATTAAATAACCAAATAAGCACATTATATATGTGAAAATATGAATAATTTTTAACCTGACCAGGACTTGAACCTAGGACTTATAATTACTAAGTCAAAACGCTTCCAACTACACACCACAGAAGGTTAAAAGGAATCCAACCTTATAGCTTATATCTGCTATACTTAGGAATGAACGCACTCTATCTGAATGCCACTATGTTCATATTACAGATTCCCCAACCTCGCTCTTGGCTTCATGTTTGCATTTAATTCAATTCCCAATCTCATTCGGGCTATTAAATACCCAAATAGGCACATTATATATGTGAAAACATGAATCTTATTTTACCCCGACCAGGACTTGAACCTAGGACTTATAATTACTAAGTCAAGGCACTACCAACTACACACCACAGAAGGTTAAAAGGAATCCAACCTTATAGCTTATATCTGCTATACTTAGGAATGAGTGCATTCTATCTGATTGCCACTATGTTCATATTACAGATTCCCCAACCTCGTTCGTGGCTTCATGTTCGCATTTAATTCAGTTCCCAATCTTATTCGGGCTATTAAATAACCAAATAAGCACATTATATATGTGAAAACATGAATCATTTTTTACCCCGACTGGGACTTGAACCTAGGACTTATAATTACTAAGTCAAGGCGCTACCATATATGTTTTCACATATATAATGTGCTTATTTGGTTATTTAATAGCCTGAATGAGATTTCAAAGTTATTAGCTGAATTAGTTTTGTTTGTCTCCTGTGTTTTAAAGGAATGGCAGTCTAATGCTCCTTTCTATTCCTTTATAATTACCACACATGAATCGACTTTTCGAAACCATATTCCAGGTATAGGGGATATTCACCTAATATTAAATTTTTGGCTTTTTAGAAAAAAAAAATCTAACTACTTTTAAGAGCAATGTCTTATGACAAACCAGATTGTTTTGTTTTGTATTGGCATAGTATACTGCAAGCTATTTTTTATATATGAAATTAAAGAATATGCAGGATGGATAGTATTTGTCTTCATTAATAGTGTTGTACACATAGAATTTGGGAATTTTAAGCGAAATGCTGTATTACTTTACAACTTTGTCACGATTTCTGTTATAGATTCTTACCTTGCCTCACCTCTGCGCAAGTGTGGCTTGGGGACACATTGAAGTCGCTTTGGATTCGACTGTCTTTGTGTTTGGTGAAGGACGCTCAACTCTGTTAATGCAACTCTCCATAGATGCTGTTATTGACGTCAATTTATGGGTTCCTCAAGGTGAGTTCCTGATTCTTGGAGATGGGAATGGCGGTGTACACTGTGTTCACGTAGTCTCTCATAAAGTATTATTAACAAAGTAAGTATGTTTTTCAATTGTATGTAAGTGATTTGTGAAATTCTTACATTTACTGCAGTAGTTGTTTTTGTTGCAATTGCTGTTGTTGATGTTCCTTAAGCTGCTTGGCCAATTAGCCCAGTGTCCTGCTTCTCTGCATTAGCTCTCTGCAGATATTTCGAATATTTTGTTTTTCTTTAAAAATTTGAAATATATTGGAGCTTTGACATGCCGAAATAATGAAATAACTTACTGGTAATGTACCATACTATTATTGTTTACTTGTAAGCCTTTTCACAAAGCTATAGGAGTGATTAAAATGATTCCATGTTTATGTAAACACTTTTATTGCTTATACTAAGTACGAGTAGATTTTATATTTTCTGTATACAGTATGAAGAAGGAGAATATTAGAGGAACATCGCAGGTAGGATGGTTTGGGGACATGTTGTGAAAGACAACACTGAGATGGTTTGGGCATGTACTGAAGAGGGATGAAGGGTATGTTGAAGGAAGGATGCTTAGAGTTAGTAGGGGGGAGAGGTATGCCAAAGAGGAGGTTTATGAATGTGTTGATAGAGGACATGAGGATGTGTGTTGCGACAAAGTAGGTAAGAGGTAGGCCAAAGAGGAGGTTTATGAATGTGGTGAGGAAGAATACAGGGGATAGTGCAATATGGAAGCAATTGATACGTTTTGTCAACCCCTGTTGGGAGGAGCCAAAAGATTTGGTTTGCTCTATATTATTAATGATAATGTTCCTGGACATGTCCAGTAGTCACTGTGGCTCAAGGAGTAGTGTCCGCGACTCTGAGGCGTCAGGTCGAGGGTTCGCACCCCGTCACGGTCTGAGGTTAGCAAGGGCATGCACTCAGGGTGAGGATTACATCTTCCAAAACAAGTCCTTTGCAAGAAGGCAACCGTCCTAGCCCTGGGTAGTAAAGGGATTCCGTGTCGTAAAACCGGAACAAGTTCCTCGACATGTCCAAATATCTTTAAAAATTTATGTTTTCGCGGGGGTTCGGTTCCGGGACCGGCTGCGATATGTGAAAAACCATGAAGTAGAAGCACCATTAAAAAAAAAAAAAAATAAATGATTGTGACACCAGGACGGGCCAAAAAATAATAGAATAAAACAGACTTGATCGGGCCTGGGCATGAAGAATACGTAAAGTAAAGATAAACAGATGAGAGTGTAATTACCTGTCAGATGTGAAGGGATTATAAAAGATGTGTAATGAATATTCAATTCTCTGCTGGGTTTTAATATACCTCTGCATTACTTTCATGATGTCTATTCCAAAAATTCTCTTTAGATCTTATTATATTTATTATTATTATTATTATTATTATTATTATTATTATTATTATTATTATTATTATTATTATTATTTTTATTATTATTATTATTATTATTGGCAACAATAATTTTCCTTTGATGATAATTGTGGAGATTATTATTATTATTATTATTATTATTATTATTATTATTATTATTATTATTATTATTATTATTATTATTACGAATTTGTCATTAAACCATTATTTTTACAATAAATAATGTAGTTTTGGTTGATATGAACAAGAGTTAATTAAATTCTCTCTCTCTCTCTCTCTCTCTCTCTCTCTCTCTCTCTCTCTCTCTCTCTCTCTCTCTCTCTCTCTCTCTCTCTCTCTCTCTCTCTCTCTCTCTCTCTCTCTCTCTCTCTCTCTCTCTCTCTCTCTCTCTCTCTCTCTCTCTCTCTCTCTCTCTCTCTCTCTCTCTCTCTCTCTCTCGTCTCTCTCTCTCTCTCTCTCTCTCTTCCGCAAAAATAAGAATAAGATTCGCTAGTCGCATACAATTTCATGCCATCTCTTGGAATGCCTTTGGAATTAGACACTCTCCTAAACTCACTGCACTTAGAGCCTATGTTTATCGTCATCATCCGCAGGTTATTTTCATACAAGAGGCTTTTCCTTGTGGTGCACCACCAGGGGAGGAGGCTCCTATGCTCACAGGGTATGTTTCATATGTGCATTATACCAGAAGAGGACTCATTACCTACATTCATTCCTCCATACCTCACATGCTCCTTGGTTCTTCTGCACAAGTTGATATGACCTTTCAGCTCTTTGAAATCACTGTTGGGAATGGTACTCTTCGATTGTGCAATGTCTACTCTTCCCCAGGTGTGATTAATCTACCAGCCCTTCCAATACCTACAGACAGTGGAATGATCTATATGGGGGATTTTAACGCCAGACACCCCGCCCTTGGTGACTCATCTCTCACTCCCAATCGCGGTGGCAAGCCTCTGCTCGACTACATCCGCCGCTACCGCCTCACCCGCTGGGATACTGGTGGTGCCACACACGCTCGTGGGGGTACTGTAGATCACATTCTCACAACTGGCCTTGTGGAACCTAATGTCTCCTGCTCTTCTATCCCTTCTCTCTTTTCTGACCATGTTGCCCTTAGCCTGAAATACTCCATACTTCAGACTCCAGCTACCCTCTCCCATCACCGCACCCGCATCTCTATCCCTCCCAAATACTGTCCCACTTATATTTCCTTTATCTCTCACCTCCTTCCCACTTTTGATCTCCTTTCTCCAGACAGCTTATACAACTCACTGGTGGATTCTACACATGACTTCTACACGCATTATGTTCTCAGACCACACGTTCCACGTCGCCCTGAGGCCCATTCCTGGACTTTGGATCAGCGTATTGCCCAGGCGGAAAGGACAGCTGTGGATGCTGGACTCTCCTTTCAAAGACAGCCCACCCCTGACCACCTGCACCAATATCAGTTGGCGAGGGATGATCTAGTTGCCCTGCAGAAGTGTGTGCACACGGAGTATTGGCAGAAATTTACGGATAGTATTAACCATCAGACTAGCGCTGGGACTATGTGGCATCTTATAAGGAAGGCTGTCAAGAAGAAACCCACCTGTGCTCTACACCACAGTCCACTTGAGTACGCTCAGGACCTCATTACTACCTGGTCAGCACAGTCACAAACTTGCAACCTTCCCGGGAACGTTCAAGAGGCACTCTCCACCCACCGCAGTGTTCGTAACCTCCGCCTAATGGGTGCATTACTACAGACGGATGAAGAGGATGACATCCCATTCACAGAGGATGAACTACGACGTGCTCTTGCTAGGATTAAGGCTACTGCCCCTGGGGAGGATGGTCTTACATATCAAGTTCTCCATCTTCTTCAGAAAGTTCCTGGTAACCCCCTACTGCGCCTCTTCAATCTTTGCTTTTGCTTGGGGCATGTGCCCTCTGCCTGGACCAGAAGCACTATTATTCCTCTACCAAAACCTGGAACCGACAAATTTAGGCCTATCTCCCTCACCTCCTGCTTCAGCAAAGTGTTTGAACGCATCCTTCTTGCCCGGCTCATGCACCGTCTACAGGATAAACTCTCCCCCAGTCTTTATGGTTTCCTCCCACAACGGAGCACACATCACTGCCTCGCTGAACTCTACACCCGTCTTTCTCCCACCAGTGTGGTCGCCTTCCTGGACCTCAAATCTGCCTTCGATATAGCCAACAAGGAAATTATTCTTGACCAGCTGGTGGACTTTGGAGTTCGGGGGAACATACTGAAATGGATACGGGGATATCTCTGCAACAGAACATCAAGCGTCCTTTTTAAAGGGTCGTATAGCTCCTATGAACGGTTTGAACTGGGTACTCCTCAGGGGGGTGTGCTAAGTCCTTTTCTATTCAATATCCTTATGCATCGTCTACTCTCCCTCCTTCCTGTCATCCCCGGTACTACAGTTACCTGCTATGCGGACGACATATGCATCCACACGACCTCAACTCACGACCTCCAGCACATGCTCCATGACTTTTACGTGTCTGCTACCTCCTGTGGCCTTATTATCTCCCCAGAAAAAAGCAGGATTTTTACTTCACGCAACTGCAGAGCACTGCCCGCATTCGCCATGGGTGGTAATGTCATCCCTCACTGCACACAGTACACGTATTTAGGTGCACCTGTCCGGATCACCCCAGCTATACCTGCTCGTCAACGAATTCATCCCTTTGTGAAGAGCCTTCTTGACCGTCTGGAGCCCCGCTTTGCACCTGTCAAGTGGCTTGCCAACAATGCTGCAGGAGTCTCCATCCCAGTGGCGAGGACCCTCTACATCCTACTACTTCGGTCAGTGGTTGACTATCTGTCTCCTGCCTTGTGTCAACTTCCTAAACCAGCTCTCGAGCCACTTGAAAAGTTCCAGAATCGAGTCATGAGATTTATCTTGGGATGTTCTCTCTCTACCCGTATTGTGAGTATGCAGTTGGAGCTCAACTTACCCCCTCTTGTGGAGAGGATTTATGCCAATGTGTCCTATTTTACTGTTAAGTGTCTTCACTACCCCTTTCTTGCTCCGTACTTCTCTGCTGTCATGAGGACGTCCCTTGATCCAGACGCACCCAGGCTCCCACTTCGAGCAGGAGGTCATAACCTTATCAGGGTGGTGAGTGACATTCTCCGTGGCCTTGACATCGACCTGCCAGTGCAGGCGGCTGTCCCAGATTTACCACCCTGGCGTGTCCCCCTCCCCGCTGTCACATATACACCGACCTCGAAGGATGTCTATCCCCCCTTGCAGAGACAGTTAGCTCTGGAGACTATCGCTGATGTATCCACGTCTGTCCCTGCAGCACACCACGTCTATGTTGATGGTTCTGTGCAAGCAGATGGGAGGGCGGCATGTGCTGTGTTTTCCCCCACCATGGAGCCGCCTGTGCCGGCTGATTCATGGATTGGCCGTAGACTACCCACCTCGTCGAGCTCCACCTACTGTGAACTGAATGCCATCTTGGATGCCGTGACTCTCCTTGTTCGACGACGAGTGAATGGGGTAATAATTTGTGACTCCCAATCGGCCCTACAAGCCTATCCTCGCCAAGACCTATCTGTGGCCGTACTGTGGGAAATATACTATGTCGCCTCGCAGCCGCTCGGGATGCTTCTCTTGTTGTGTCTTTTTTGTGGACTCCATCCCACATTGGGCTGACTGGCAACGACACAGCGGATCGTCTTGCCAAGGCGGCCTGTATGCTGGATGGGCATGCTGTGGACGCTGAGCCCTCCCTCCGATGCCTACGTAACATCATCTACTCAGCTGGGTTTGCCATGACGGTCCAGCGCAGGGACACGGAGAGGGCCAACAGTGTGTCCATACAGCACCATGATCACTTCCTTCACAGTCGCTACAAGTATCGCAGACGCGGGTTAATGGTGCGGAAAAACAATGTAGTTAGTGCTCGGCTCAGAATGGGGTATCGGCCTTTATGGCAGGTCTCCCAGACTCTAGATATGCCACAGTACACCTCCTGTAAATTATGCGACCGAACTAATGCTAACACTCTTGACCACTATTGTCTTCAGTGCCCCGCAGTGAGAGATGTTTTACCACGAGGTCAGAACTTAATACAGATCTGCTCATTTTTACTTAATGATGACAACCTTGATGTTATTCTTGCTCGTTTTCCTCACTTTGGTGGCCATTAATTATATTGAATTATACATATATTTTCTGTATGTTGCTATATAATTCTGTTTGTGCATTCTGCGTTTCTCTGAGCTTTACTTTTGCATATAATGTACTCTGTGCTGCCATTCTGTGAGTTGTGTGTTAGTATGCAGCAATGTTTTATCAATATGTACACCTCCCTGTAAACCATGTTCAATTCTTGATTTTATATCCATTTGAAGCATTATTTGTATGAACTCATGTAATGTCTGACGCCTTGGCGCAATAAATTAATAAAATAAAATAAAATATCTCTCTCTCTCTCTCTCTCTACTCTCTCTCTCTCTCTCTCTCTCTCTCTCTCTCTCTCCTCTCTCTCTCTCTCTCTCTCTCTCTCTCTCTCTCTCTCTCTCTCTCTCTCTCTCTCTCTCTCTCTCGCTGGGATACTGGTGGTGCCACACACGCTCGTGGGGGTACTGTAGATCACATTCTCACAGCTGGCCTTGTGGTACCTAATGTCTCCTGCTCTTCTATCCCTTCTCTCTTTTCTGACCGTGTTGCCCTTAGCCTGAAATACTCCATACTTCAGACTCCAGCTACCCTCTCCCATCACCGCACCCGCATCTCTATCCCTCCCAAATACTGCCCCACTTATATTTCCTTTATCTCTCACCTCCTTCCCACTTTTGATCTCCTTTCTCCAGACAGCTTATGCAACTCACTGGTGGATTCTACACATGACTTCTACACGCATTATGTTCTCAGACCACGCGTTCCACGTCGCCCTGAGGCCCATTCCTGGACTTTGGATCAGCGTATTGCCCAGGCCGAAAGGACAGCTGTGGATGCTGGACTCTCCTTTCAAAGACAGCCCACCCCTGACCACCTGCACCAATATCAGTTGGCGAGGAATGATCTGGTTGCCCTGCAGAAGTGCGTGCACACGGAGTATTGGCAGAAATTTACGGATAGTATTAACCATCAGACTAGCGCTGGGACTATGTGGCATCTTATAAGGAAGGCTGTCAAGAAGAAACCCACCTGTGCTCTACACCACAGTCCACTTGAGTATGCTCAGGACCTCATTACTACCTGGTCAGCACAGTCACAAACTTGCAACCTTCCCGGGAACGTTCAAGAGGCACTCTCCACCCACCGCAGTGTTCGTAACCTCCGCCTAATGGGTGCATTACTACAGACGGATGAAGAGGATGACATCCTATTCACAGAGGATGAACTACGACGTGCTCTTGCTAGGACTAAGGCTACTGCCCCTGGGGAGGATGGTCTTACATATCAAGTTCTCCGTCTTCTTCAGAAAGTTCCTGGTAACCCCCTACTGCAGCTCTTCAATCTTTGCTTTTGCTTGGGGCATGTGCCCTCTGCCTGGACCAGAAGCACTATTATTCCTCTACCAAAACCTGGAACCGACAAATTTAGGCCTATCTCCCTCACCTCCTGCTTCAGCAAAGTGTTTGAACGCATCCTTCTTGCCCGGCTCATGCACCATCTACAGGATAAACTCTCCCCTAGTCTTTATGGTTTCCTCCCACAACGGAGCACACATCACTGCCTCGCTGAACTCTACACCCGTCTTTCTCCCACCAGTGTGGTCGCCTTCCTGGACCTCAAATCTGCCTTCAATATAGCCAACAAGGAAATTATTCTTGACCAGCTGGTGGACTTTGGAGTTCGGGGGAACATACTGAAATGGATACGGGGATATCTCTGCAACAGAACATCAAGTGTCCTTTTTAAAGGGTTGTATAGCTCCTATGAACGGTTTGAACTGGGTACTCCTCAGGGGGGTGTGCTAAGTCCTTTTCTATTCAATATCCTTATGCATCGTCTACTCTCCCTCCTTCCTGTCATCCCCGGTACTACAGTTACCTCTATGTGGACGACATATGCATCCACACGACCTCAACTCACGACCTTCAGCACATGCTCCATGATTTTTACGTGTCTGCTACCTCCTGTGGCCTTATTATCTCCCCAGAAAAAAGCAGGATTTTTACTTCACGCAACTGCAGAGCACTGCCTGCATTCGCCATGGGTGGTAATGTCATCCCTCACTGCACACAGTACACATATTTAGGTGCACCAGTCCGGATCACCCAGCTATACCTGCACGTCAACGAATTCATCCCTTTGTGAAGAGCCTTCTTGACCGTCTGGAGCCCCGCTTTCCACCTGTCAAGTGGCTTGCCAACAATGCTGCAGGAGTCTCCATCCCAGTGGCGAGGACCCTCTACATCCTACTACTTCGGTCAGTGGTTGACTATCTGTCTCCTGCCTTGTGTCAACTTCCTAGACCAGCTCTCGAGCCACTTGAAAAGTTCCAGAATCGAG
>JAXCGZ010017325.1:60000-80000 GCA_037179515.1 Halocaridina rubra | reverse complement strand
AGCTGTCTCTAAATACCCCCTCTACAAAAAGTTCTTACCCCCGGAGTTACACGCCAAGAAAACCAGAGCCAACTTCTTAAGTATTTTTGGTAAAAAAGAGACTTATAGCCATGCCGGAATCTGGATCCGAAAATTCAGGAATGGTCCACTCCATAGCAATAAAGCCTCCTGCATTCATGGAGACTTCAGTTCCTGGATGGTTTTCTATCATTGAAGCACAATTTCACTTCAAAAAAATCACCGTAGATGTTACCAAATTCTACATTGTCAGTGCAGCATTGCCAGCCGAGGTGGTCTCAAGATTACCAAACAATATGATTGACCCAGTGCGGACTGACTACAAGACCCTTAAGGAAGCAGTTATCAGTATGTTTGAGAAAACAAAACCAGAATTATTAGATAGGTTAATGAAGACAACTAATATATCAGGTAGGCCCTCTGTTTATTTGCAAGAGATGATTACAACAGCATCTAGAATAGGGGTTACTGATGATATAACACATCATAAATTCCTGCAAGCTTTGCCCCCAACTATTTCACCTGTGATAACCTCTCAAAAAGAATTAAATTTGTCACAGTTAGGCAAATTGGCTGATGAGTTGTTGCCATATTTTAGTAAATCTTCTGTAATGGCTGTTCAGCAACCAAATCCTGTACAACGAGGTGTTCCAAATAAGGGTAAAACAGATTACATATCCATTCCTATTGGTGTACGCCCATTTAGTAAGGACCAGCACCCAAAAGTGTGTAGGGCACATATTTATTTCGCAGATCGTGCTAAAACTAGCAAACCATGGTGTAAATGGCAGGGAAAAGCAAATAGTGAAATGCTACCTAAGTCCAGACCGCCAACCCCTTCTTGTGAAAACTATAGGGGCGGCTTGCCAAGTTTGCTCCAGCAGACCTGCCACTTTAGAAGTTGCTGCTCAACTTGGAGCTATAAAGTTTAACTTTATAATTGATACTGGTGCTAGCATGTCAATAGTTCCCATTGGATATGTAAATGGCATTGTAATAGAACCCTTGCCAATTTCAATATCTTCTTGCACAGGGGAAGGTATAAAATGTCATGGTCAAGCAAGACTAGGGATTCAAATTCCTAGCTTTAGGCATTCATTCATGTGACTTTTATTATTGCTGATACAGTACATCCTTTGCTTGGTTTTGATTTTCTTGAAAATTTTGGTTTTTCCATTAATAATAAAGTGAGACTAATTATTGACAGTACTACAGAAAGCAAAGTAAATGTCCCTCTGTCTCGATCATCTGTTAATGTAGTTATTAATGAAGTCCAGATTCCTCCAAGTATTGAAATATTGCTGGATAAACATTCATATATGACCTCTCCTCGTGATAATAAAGATGCAGTAAATTGTGGAGTGTATCATAGAATAGAAACAGGCAGTAACCCTCCTGTATTTGCAAAGACACATCAGCTAAGTGAAGAATAATTTATGGTTGCTCAAGAAGGATTCCATGCACTCCAAAGCTCGGGCATCATTGTCCCATCTGTAAGTGAGTGAAGTTCTCCTTTACACCTAGCTCCTAAGAGTAATGGTGAATGCCGTCCATGTGCTGATTATAGAGCACTAAACTCCATTACAAAAATAGATCGATACCCTATTCCCAATATTAATTCTTTTTCATCTAAACTTGTAAATAAATTTTTTTTCTCAAAGATTAACTTCGGCCTATCATCAGATGTCCCAAACACAGCTATAACTATCCCTTTTGGGTTATTTGAGTTTTATTATATGCTCTTTGGCCTCCGTAATGCAGCCGCAACATTTCAATGAGTAATGGACAAGATATTCTCGAATGTAGCGTGTGTATTTATATACTTGGATGATATATTGATATTTTCAGATAATGAATATCCCCATTTAAAGGATCTTGAAATAGTATTTGATATCCTTAATAAGTATAATCTTAGTTTCTTTGAATAAATGTATATTTTGCGTTAAAGAAGTTTACTTTTTAGGATTCAATGTCAGTGCTGATGGTCTTTGCCCAACAAAAATGAGATTTATGAATTGTTAGAATTTCCTTACCCAACTGATTCAAAGAATTTGCGTCGATTTTGGGGCATGATAGGTTTTTATAGGAAACTAGTTCCTATATTTGCCTCAATTGTCTTACCTTTAACAGAATGTATAAGATTAAAGCAAAATCACAAATCAATAGAATTAACTGAAACGGAAAAGCAATCTTTTGATAAAATTAAGGAAGTTCTGTCTAATATCAAAGCTCTCGCACACATAGAAACAGGCTATGCCCATTTTCAGTTAGTAACTGATAGTAGTCAATTAGCTGTAGGAGCTGCACTCCATCAAATGATTAATGAGCAGCCTATACCTGCTGGATTTTTCTCAAAGAAATTTTCACAATCACAAAGAAAATATTCTACATTTGATAGGGAACTTCTCGCAGCTTATTTAGCAGTATTACATTTCCAACCTCAAATTGAAGGTCACTATGTATTATTGTTAACAGACCATAAGCCACTTAGCAGTGCTTTCAAAAGTATTAATCCAGCTAAGTCTGATAGACCACAAAGGCATTTATCTATCTTAACAGAATATCTTGCCGATGTTAGTAATATAAGAGGTTCACATAACATTTTGCCTGACTGTCTTTTGCGACCTGCTAACGCAGTTATGTTAGATGTGTGTGATTTACCTGAAATTGCAGAAGTTCAGCTTCTAGATGAAGAGATCCAGGCATATTCTGATAGGCTAAGACCTTTCCAATTACTAAATGAAGAAAAGAAAATAATATGTGACACATCTACACCATTCCCTAGACCTTTTATACCAGAATCCCTACGAATGTCAACTTTTAACAGCCTACATAGCTTAATTCACCCTGGTATAAATTCAACCCTGAAACTGGTAAAATTTAGGTATTTTTGGCCTGACATGGACCGATCTATCAGAAAATGGTGTGGTGAGTGCTTGTCTTGTCAACACTCCAAGATTCACCGTCATTCTAAGAGTGCTTTAAGTAACTTTGACTTAACCTTATCACATTTTCAGACCGTACACCTAGATATCGTAGGTCCCCTTCCTACAGTTCAAAATCTTTCAGACCCATATATTAGTCCATATAAATATTCATTGACGTCCATTTATCGAGCCACTCGTTGGATAGAAGTAAAACCATTAGCAGATATCACTCCACAGACTGTAGTGCAAGCTTTCATAAATGCATGGATATCATGATTTGGAGTTCCTCTCCATGTTATTACCAATCCCGGTTCTCAGTTTGAAAGTGAAATGTTTCAAGAACTCTCATCAATTGTAGGATTTCATAGGTTAACAACAACAGCTTACCATCCCCAGTCTAATGAAATGATAGAGCGTACTCACAGAATTATCAAAAATACTCTCATGGCTAGAAAAGAAAATTGGTTACAATCCCTACCTATTATACCTCTTGGTATTCATAAGACTCCTAATGAAAATGGATTTTCCCCATTCAGTGCTGTTACTGGTACCTCACTTTTATTACCAAAACTAATGGTAGACACAAGAAATACTAATACTAGTGATTTAACAAACTAATCTGTTAAGTATTTATCCAAAGAAATGTCCAAATTAGATGTAAGTGACCTAGATAGTGGTAAGTGCAATAGTTTTCCATAGACATTTATTCCTAAAGATTTAGACACCTGTGATAAAGTTTCGTTACGAATTGATAAGAGTCGGGAAATCTTTGAAAGCCCCACACTCAGGACCTTATAAGCTTATCAAGCGCATGCCTAAACATTTACTTATACAACTGTCTGATAGTGAACATACTTGTCTTTCTATTGATCGCTTGAAACCAGTAAGCAAACCTAATGCAATGCCTGAACCAAGCACTGTTGAACCACTAGAACAGTGGTTCTCACTCGGGGTCCATATGGGCCCTGGGGGTCCATGTATTATTCCTGGGGGTCCACAGGCAAAATAAAAGAAATTGGTGGTTCACTTTGATATTTTGGTGGTTCATGAAGCAATTCCACTTCAGAGCGATTTTTATTACTAAAAATAAAATTCCCATTGTAATTTTACACAATATTGAAATAAGTAGAGAATATAAATGATACTTTCTCACTTTAATTCTTTTATAATTCCTTTTGACCTATCTACTCACCCATCGGTCAATAGCAAGAACAAACGAAGGTAAAAATCTCTTATGTTTTCTCAGGAAGCAGACGGCGAGCTTCAATGTTTATTTTCAGGGCAAATATCTACCTTCCTTAGCGAGGTCTCTGACCTTTGATCGGCAATGACAAAGGTCAAAGAGACTGCGCTTATCGAGGAAGGACTTATGGCATTAAGATCTTCAGTAGCAGGGATTATTTCCTGTACAATTATTAACTCTCAGTGCCTATAAAAGTCGACATGACCAAAACAGTTCACTTCAGTTTTATGTTGAACTCCATCATGACTAAAGATTAGAGATATTAAAAAGTTCCTAGTACATGCATACTTTTTGTTAGTGAAATATGGTATAAGCTTGTCCTTTGTCGAATAGCTATGAAGGGGTCCACCAAAAAAAAAAAAAAAATAAGGATATGAAGTCCACGGGTAAAAAAAGGGTTGAGAACCACAGCATTAGAAAATAGTCAAACACAGAGTGATTTTGATGATATTAACAATAATAGTGATAACCAAGGCTATATCAATCCTGATTCTCAAAACATAGTTCCTCCTAATCTTGCAACATCTTCCTCAGGTAGAAAAATAAGATTTAAGAATAGTAATGATTTTTTCTATTATTAGCTCCACTTTTTGGAAAAGAACTATTGTAGAGAATATATGTATTTCATCTAAATTTCCCATGTACGATATATGTTTTCTTTGTAGTGATATGTAAGTTTCTTTTTTCTCAGCTGTTTTATTGTTCATGATATGATGAAGAAGCCCACCATTTTATTCTTCAATAGCATTTCGTGCAGCATGTTTAATATATAAATAAGATAGAATAATGCTAAGAACCAAGGAATATTAATAATACTGTAATATTATCTTGAAAATTAGATAAACCCCAAATAGGGTGAATAAATAAATATTTTGAGTAAGATATTGTGCCTGAAAACTAGATAAACCCCAAATAGGGTGAGTAAATAAATATTTTATGAGTAAGATATTGTGCATGAATAGTAATAAGTATTAAGTATTATATGTAAATAAAGGACCTTTTCCCTTTTTGTATTTTTTTTAGAATGGGAAAAAGATAGGAGGGGAAAAAAGGGGAGGGGAATAAGGATGTAAGGGAATTGGAGGGAAAAGCACGAAAATTAAATAAAGTGCTAAGTTTTGATCTGGAATTCAGATTCTGAATTGTTGCTTGTAGCGTAAAGTTAAATTTTCATTTACATAAATTATACAAATACTAATTTTCTGCTGCCAAAATGTTAATAGTGTTAATAGCTTTATTCTTTTGGTTGCAAGAGTTTTGAATTATGTTCTGGTTTATATTAATAAATTTGTAGAGCCCAAAGCTGTCTCTAAATACCTCCTCTACAGTGCTCTGTCTTTTACATAGCCAGATTCATATTCCTAAAATGAAGTACCGAGAGTAAAAAAAGAAAGGAAAGGAAAGCCATATGAGTTCATAGAGTAAATCTAGAGGTCTCAGAAAAGACAAAAATATTGTTTATTCAAATGATATCTTTTATGCATTTACATTATCCCATTGTCTGTGGCTCTCGTACATCGCTTACCGTAAGTATGACCTTGAAATTTCATGGTATTTACCGTCTTTCTGTTATTCCTTTGGCGTTTTTCTTTTCTTTAACTATAACTGATTCATATCCAAAGCGAATATTTTGTCATAAGAATTTAGCTTTTCATGTATAATTTTAAGTTTATGAAATGGTTTTCACTAAATATGAGCACTTTCACTTTCCTCATGACCTATGAAAAACAAAAAGGATCTTTACGCCTCAGTTCAGAGCATTTCTGAAAAAGATAAAAACAGTTAAAGAAATGAATTTATTACTCATTCAACAAATCCTTGCCCCTTGAATACAATTATATGAATATTACAATGATATGACATTCCTTGCCTCAGTAAACATTTTCTAACTGCACCGCCAGACAAACGATATTGATGATAGCGTCCAAACAGTGGGGCATTATTTACTAAGCGTTCACACAAAATGTGTTAGCACTATCTTTACGTTTTGTCAATATTATTGTTGAATCAGTTGGACCTGAATATATATTTGATCATTTCAATACCTTTATAAAAAGCTAGAGAAAGTGGTTGAGATATAAAGTTATTCACTTTTTTTTAATAGATCTTTCTAGAGAATTGGTTACTTTGTCGGTAATTTATTACAGCTAGTTGACACTATTATTATGTTTTGCTTAAAATTTTACATTAATTCGATTGATATTGAATATATAGTTGCAAATTTTCAAAATTAATTATATATATATATATATATATATATATATATATATATATATATATATATATATATATATATATATATATATATATATATATATATATATATATATTATATATATATATATACCTTCTTCTTCTTTTATATCTTTTCCCACTTTATGTGGGGTCGATGTTTCTGGCCAGTGATCTCCATATGTTCCTGTCCCATACCTAATTACCCAACAAACCATTAAACCTCAGGTCATCATTGATGCAATCCATCCACCTACGCTTTGGTCTCCCCCTCCCTCTCCTACCCTGTATATCCATTTTCATCACCCTCCTCCCAACATACTGTTCATCCCTCCTAACAACATGACCATACCATCTTAGTCTACTTTCATGTATCTTATCTGATATTTCTCTAACTTTTAAGGTACCTCTAATTACCTCATTTCTGATATTATCGCTTTTTGTCGCCCCACACATCCATCTCAACATCCTCATCTCTGCAACATCCAGTTTTATTCTTGTGTCTTCTTAATTGCCCATGTCTCTGCTCCATACATCATAGCTGGTCTCACAACTATCTTATGCACTTTACCCCTCAACTTAATCCCTATTCTCCTGTCGCAGAGCACCTCAGACACTTTCTTCCGGTTCTTCCATCCCGCTTGTATTATGTGGGTTATTTCTTATTCTGGATCACCATCCTCTGCTACTGTTGATCCCAAACACTTGAACTTTTCTATTCTTTTCACGCCTCCCCCTGCAAATTGACCTCCCCATCCTCATCATCTCTCAACCTCAAGTACTCTGTCTTCTTCCTGCTGATTTTCAGTCCTCTATCCTACATCACTCTTCTCCACTTCTGAAGCTTCTCCTCCACTACCTCTCGTCTGTTGCTACACAGTACAATGTCATCTGCAAAGAGCATACGCCATGGTGACTGACTTCTAATGCCCTGGGTTACTACATCCAAGACCAGATCAAATAGATATGGACTCAAAGCAGACCCTTGATGCAGACTAACATTTACTGAGAGACTTTTCGTCAAGCCCACACTGCTCTTAACATTTGCCTATTCCCTCTCTTACTTCTCTTGGATGGTTTCGGTTTTACGTCACGAACTCCATTTTCAACTAAGGGCTAGGACGGTTGCCTTCTTGCGAAGGACTTGTTTTGGCAGATATAATCATTACCATGAGTGTATGCCCTTACTAACCTCAGTCCGTGATGGGGCGCGAACCCTCGACCTACCGCCTCAGAGTCACGGACACTACCATTTTGCCATGGAGACTACTTCATGCTTATCTTGGATGATTCTTACATATTTCTCGGGGACTCCCTTTTTTATAATACACCTCCACACCCCTTCACGTGGTACTCGATCATATTCCTTTACCAGGTCAATAAAGACTATATGCAGTCCTTTCTGTTTCTCCCCATGCTTTTCCATCATTTGTCTCAAGGCAAATATGGCATCCATTGTCCCTCTTCCAGGCATGAAGCCAAACTGTTCATCCCCAATTGTCGTTACCTCTCTGAGTCTCCTCTCTATGATCTTCTCCCATATCTTCATAGTATGACTTAACATCTTTATACCTTTATAGTTTCCACACTCCTGAATGTCTCCCTTCCCTTTATAGATTGAGATGATTAGGCTTCCTCTCCACTCCACCTATCCTTTTCCTATTGTACATCATTATCTCGTCTCTGCCTTGTCCTTAACCTTTTACTTTGTCTTCACCTTAATGCTTTCTTCGTGCGCAGGCCTTTATTGATGAGGGCAATTTTACTGCCTGTCCCGGTTTAAACTAAAAAAATAAAATTGTGAAAAGAATTACTTAGAATTGTATGAACCAAAGTTTAATGGAAAGGATAAGTGGGAAATCGAGTGACTTAGTGTGTGCTTTGACTCGGCCATCCTAGTCACAAAAGGGACCGCAAACCTTGTGCATGAGTTATACAGACAAATGGGTTCTTGCATTCCAATAGAAATTACATTACGCTTTTCTGAGCTTTATTATATCATTAGTCCATTATCACTCTTTTGTCTTCCTTGACATTGTCTTACTTTGCCTTTATCTTCCTTTATTTTTTGGGTTTAAATAAGTATTAGTTTTAGCAAGTGACATATTGGATGAATTTAATTTCAGTGAGTTTCTTCTCTCTGTCTCCACTTTTGCATTGTTCCAGAAAGGCTGGCTTCCTATCTTCCCATTGCAGAACTTTAGGAAAGCCATCCAGCCTTAATGTCCTTTCTCCAACATGTATTTGTCTATCCCTATTCGAATGGAGACTAATTATGGCACATAAAAAAGCAAAGAATATTATTGTGTCTTCTTTACTTTTTCTTATTCATGAAGTCTGTTGTTTGCTTTTTTATTGTAACTTTTATTCTATGAATATGCTTTTCTTTATCAAACATTTCCACATTGTGTGATGGGTGACATCTATCCAAATGAGGAGTCCAGTATTCTGCCTGCCGTAGTTCATTCCCTTTCTTACCCTGCATTTTCTTCTTTCACTTTCCTAATTGGTGGAGCAAGACAATAATAGTGCTTCCCATGTCCCTTGCGTATCACACACCTCAACTAAATGGGGCATACCTAATGATATAGGAATCCCTCCCTTCGTATTTTCCTTTAGTTAAGTCAATGCATAGAGCTTTGTCTCGGCCACTTCCCTTATAAGGAAGTTTGTGGCGTTTGTACATAGAAATAGATAGATTTCTTCATGATGCCAGGATAGCAAACTGTCTGGTCTTTTGATGTTCATAGTTACTTGCATGTGTAGCGCTTTTGATTATATCTACTTCCTATAGACATTAAAATAGATTTAACCCAGCTTAAAACTTTAACCAACTATCTGTCTTCCTCTATATAATAATATTATAAAATCAATGTATCTACCTATCTATCTATCTTTCTATTATTTTTCTATTTATCTAAGCACCTATTTATATATTTATATCCAAAGCCCGTAACAAGAGCTTTATGACGTGGCAGAGTTAAAGGAAATTAGTGATCTAGTAAGGCTTTGGCTTGCGTTTTCCAATAAGAGCCAGTCTTGTAAGCCCTGATTCTTTTAATGAAGAACATCAAGTCACATCACTCTCGCCCAAATAGTCAACTTTTACGACATGCATGGTACATAAAGATGGGGTTCTTCTCCTCTTGCTCCATGCAATCAAGTCGACATTTACAAGGTACAGAGAAGAGCAAGGGTCAAAATCTAGTTCTCTGCCTCGGTGAGAGAAGAAATTGCTAAAATGCAGCTCAAGAAGAGAGAATGAACTATGGGAGGCTGAAAATGTTAAGCGACTTGTAATAATAATAATAATAATAATAATAATATTATTATTAATAATAATAATAATAATAATAATAATAAAAATAATAATAATAATAATAATTATTATTATCATTATTATTATTATTATTTTTATTATTATTATTATATCAATAATAATTATTGTAATAAAAACAGTAATAGTATGCAAAATCATTTTTATAATTCATATATGCATATAAAGAATCTTAGGAGGATTTAAATATTTTCCATTTAACATAGTTAAAGGGAAATAATTCCTCAACGGGATGCCTTAAGATGTTTACGGAATAAGATTAAGCTTAAATTTATTGTTCATAAAAAGCTATTAAAGTGTTATTAAGAGGTAGTCGTAGATTTCATAAATTGCAAGAGTTACCTACATCAATTAGAGTAAAAAACAAATTATGGAAAAAATATAGTGGTAACTTTAAAAGGCAAAATGAGAAATAAAAAAAATATGAAATAGTCATAATCAGTTGAAAATAAAACTTTGTTAAACTAGAATTATTATTAGTTAAATAAGTAACTATTACAATGAGACAAAAAAATAAAAATTAAGGAAAAAGAGCATTAAAAATCACAATTCTATTGCAATGCTACTTAGAAATAATATGTATATTAATCACTGTGAGGAAATCCAGACGATTTTTTCTAAAGCTTAAAGAATGATTAAAAAATCTTTAGCTTTTACCTTAAGTGTTAGCACATGCAGATATGATTCGTGAGGGCGTTGGTTTGAGACCCGCCATGGGCTGGTTTATAAAAGGACTTTCACTCATGTAAAGTAAAACCGGATAATATGCCTAATGTGTATTTATACCTATATTGCAATTCCCATGCTCTGAAACTCCACCTCCTTGTACAGAAACTTCTCCTCCATATTCATTTTTACTTAGCTAGTCAATTATTTCTGGACATAAATTATGTTGTTGCTTTTTTCAGAACTTAAAGCTCAGAAACTGAAAGTTAGATCATTGGAGAGACTGTTTTGTAAAGGATAACTTTTATGAATATATGTTTTGCCAGTTAATTTGCCCAATCTCTAGTTCTGTTCAATGAATCCAAGTTGCTGGAAAGGAGCAGCTGAATGAAAAGGATAAATTATATTAATATCTGTTTGGTCTGCTTTCTCTTACTTTATTTAATCCATGTTGCTGGAAAGGAAATTCTAATTCCTCATTGGCTGTCTGTTAGAGTGTGGCAGGAGTTAACTTATAAAGGATGAAAGATATTAAAATACGTTTGGTCAGCATTTGCTGTTACTTTCTTTAATATCTGTTCCTCATTGGTGCATAGAAGTGGTTATAAAGTCAAATCTACTTTCATTGGCTATCAGTTAGAGTGCAGGTGGAGCAAATGCATGAAATTAAAGGAAATTGAGAAACTTGACTGATGGTCAAAATATGGCAGAATGTTATGGGAGGGCGGTGATTAATATTGTCCAAAGGTGAAATCAATGGGCCGGTGAAGGAAATATGTGAGAAGGAAATTTTTCAAAAGGGCCGACAAGAAAATAAAATTTTCTGTGGGATATTTTATGCAATTTTTTAATATTTTTCAACTATTTATTCATTGATTTGTATGTTTATTTGTTTACATCTTTCTTTGTGTGTCTTTGCTTGCTTGTTTGTGTGTGTTTGCTTATAAAATATAGATAAACTAGCAGAATATAGTCGCATTGTCTAGTCATCATTAAAATGTAAATGCATTAATTGTTTAACATCAGATTTTCTTTCACTCCTGTGGACTGATGCAACAAACATCCTTCTTGTTATGAGTGGGAACTCGAATACAAGTCTTCATAGTACAATCTCTCCGCTAGAACAATATTGATAATAGATACAGGACGAGAGATTCTTGCGTCTCCACTGAGGACATTCTTGGAGTTAAGTTGAGTGTATTTCGGGTGGGAATTTTCGGATCTTGTAAGGAAGAATAAACCCAGGGTGCTCTAGGGTTATTCATATATACAAGGCAAGTCACCCTACTTAATCTCACCTATGCTAAAGTTACCTAATATTGCTTAACCAAACCTAATCTTATCTAATCTAACCTAATATTACCTAATCTAACCTAACATTATGCGGGGTTATTTCACACCACATGGGGTTTTGGGGGTTGCTTATCATTACAATATCTAAACGAAATATATATATATATATATATATATATATATATATATATATATATATATATATATATATATATATATATATATTATATATATAATTTTTTGAAAAGACACATACACACATTGCCAAACACACACACACATATACAAACAAGCATGGACAGTTCTAATTTGAGGGGAAAACAATTGATGCTTTAATTGCGTACACCTTTGCTAATAAGCGCAATTGCCCAGGGAAATGTCTGTGTATGTGTGTGTGGTGTGTGTAATTACCTAATTGAAATTGCCTAATTGTGTTTACGGGAAAGAGCCCAAAGCTCGTATCTTCACGTCTCCTGATCGGTTCCATTTTATACTTAGTGATACTTATCATACCTGTCCTTAAAACAATGGATTGAGATAGCATTAACTACCTCCTCGCTTAGCGACTTCCAATAATCAACTACTCTTACACTGAAAAAGTATTTCCTTACATCCTGCAAAGAAGTCTTCTTACGAAGCTTCAAACTATGACCTCTAGTTCTAGAGCCAGCCATATCAAAATATCGATCCCTATCCACTCTATCATAACCATGAAGGAATTTAAAGACTGTCACCATATCCCCCCTCACTCTTCTAGCTTCGAGTGATGGTAAGTCTAATTCCCTCAGCCTCTCATCATAACTGAGATTGCGTATTTCTGGCGCCAGTTTCGTGGCATGTCTTTGAACTTTTTCAAGCTTAGCTATGTGCTTTTTCAAGCGTGGATTCCAGAAGGGGGCTGCATATTCGAGTTTTGTGTGTGTGTGTGTGTGATTACCTAATTGTGATTACCTAATTGTGTTTACGGGAAAGAGCCCAAAGCTCGTATCTTCCCGTCTCCTGATCGGTTCCATTTTTAGACTTAGTGATACTAATCATACCTGTCCTTAAAACTATGGATTGAGATAGCATTATCTACCTCCTCGCTTAGCGAATTCCAATTATCAACTACTCTTACACTGAAAAAGTATTTCCTTACATCCTGCAAAGAAGTTTTCTTACGAAGCTTCAAACTATGACCTCTAGTTCTAGAGCCAGCCATATCGGAATATCGATCCCTATCCACTCTATCATAGCCATGAAGGAATTTAAAGACTGTCACCATATCCCCCCTTACTCTTCTAGCTTCGAGTGATGGCAAGTCTAATTCCCTCAGCCTCTCATCATAACCGAGATTGCGTATTTCTGGCACCAGTTTCGTGGCATGTCTTTGAACTTTTTCAAGCTTAGCTATGTGCTTTTTCAAGTGCGGATTCCAAAAGGGGGCTGCATATTCGAGTTTTGGCCTCACATAGGTTACATAAATATTTCTGAGCATTTCCTTGTCCATGTGCCTGAAGGCTACCCTTACATTTGATAAGAATGCATATGCTGCCCTTACTACGCCATTTATATGTATTTCTGGAGACAAATCTGCCAGTATGTTTACTCCTAGATCTCTCTCATTTTCTGTCTCTTGAAGTTGTACTCCAGCCACCGAGTAGTCAAGATTGGGCCTTCTTGCACTTGTACCCATTCTCATTACCTTACATTTTGAGGTATTGAATTTCATTAGCCACTTTTCTGACCACTCATGCAGATTATTTAGATCCTCCTGAAGTTCTCTACCATTGTTCTCGTTTTTTTTACTTTCTTCACAATCTTTGCATCATCTGCAAACATATTCATGAATGAATTTACACACTCTGGTAGGTCATTTACATATACAAGGAACAAAAGTGGCCCTAAAACTGAACCCTGTGGAACTCCACTACTAACTCTTCTCCATTCAGACACTGAGTGTCTTACTCTAACCCTCTGTTCCCTTCCTTCTAAGTAAGTTTTTATCCATTCCAAGACATTTCCACCTATTCTAGCCATTGATTGCAGCTTCCTAATAAGTCTCCCATGTGGAACAGTGTCAAACGCTTTCTGGAAGTCTAGGAATATGCAATCTGCCCAGCCCTCTCTTTCCTGTAAGATTTGGCTTACCTCATCATAAAATTCTAATAAGTTTGTTACTGTTGATCTTCCTTCTCTGAAGCCATGTTGCCTCACTGACAAAAAGTTGAAGGATTCCAAGTGAAGAGAGATATGTTTCCTTAGTAGTTTCTCCATAAGTTTGCAAACTATGCTGGTCAAGGAAACTGGTCTATAGTTCAGAGCCGTATCCCTCCTTCCCTTTTTGAAGATAGGTATCACATTTGCTTGTTTCCTGCATCTTGGAATCTCCCCCGACTCCAGTGACTCCTTAAATATGATACTTAGTGCCACTGATATTGTGTTTGCGCATTTTTTAAGCACATGAGGGGATATGTCATCAGGACCTGTAGCTTTATGAACATCTAAATCCATCAGCGCTTTGCATACCTCTGTGGCTGTAAGGTTGATGTTCTCTAATGCCGGCCCTTGAGCTTCTATCACTGCAATCTGAGGGGGTGGGGTATTTTCTACTGTAAATACTGACTGAAACTCCTTGTTCAATTCTTTGCAGATCTCTTCGTCCGTCTCAGTGATGCTTCCATCCGCTCTCTTTAGCCTTAAAACCTGTTCTTTTACCTTCAGTTTTCCTCTGATAAAGCTGTGGAAAAGCTTGGGATTTTCTTTAGCCTTCCTGGTGATGTCCCTCTCATAATCTCTCTCTGCCTCTCTCCTTTTACTTAGGTAGTCATTTCTTGCTCTTTTGTAGGTTTGCCAGGCATTTATGTTTTTTCTCCTCCTATACCTTTTCCAGCATTTGTCTCTCCACTCCTTAGCTCTTTTACACTCATTATCGAACCATTTCTCTCTGGCATGAATTACACCTACTTTGGTGACAGGTATGCAGCAATCTACTATCTTCCCATATTTCTCACAAAAGATGTCATACATTTCTTGTACAGATTTGCTGTAAAATAAGGTTCTTCAGTCAATAACTGCAAAAAGCTCATTCATTTTGATGTAATCTCCTT
Source organism: Halocaridina rubra (assembly GCA_037179515.1). Classification (NCBI taxonomy): domain Eukaryota; kingdom Metazoa; phylum Arthropoda; class Malacostraca; order Decapoda; family Atyidae; genus Halocaridina; species Halocaridina rubra. Next base: position 65,195 of record JAXCGZ010017325.1, on the reverse strand, counting down.
TCGGATAGTTCCTCCTCATGTCCTCAGTGCCTCTACTCTCAGGAAGAATGTCTTCAATAATATACTCCATCAACAACACACAGTGGTCACTCTTTCCAATTGGTGGTTCATACTCAATATTTTCAATATCCAACACATTATCTGGCTCTTTTTGGTTCCATTACATGTTGGTGTAGGAAATTCCCTTGTACGCAATCTAGGAATCTTGCCCCAAATGAGTCCTCACCACTGTGTGGGTCAAGATTTATCCAATCTATCTCTTTATGATTAAAGTCTCCTATAATCAAAATCCTACATTTTTTCTCCCGCGCCATGTTAACAACTGAGTTTATGACTTCAATCGTACCTATATGACTTTCCTCATAAATTTCAAGCCTATTTTGGTTCCTTGGTGGGTTGTATACAACAGTTATTATAATGCTCTCTGACCCTGTATTTATGCGAGCAACAAGAAATTCCCTGAACTCACTTTCTATAGCCAAGTTTATTTCTTCAACTTGAATCCTCTCACTTATGAGCAGTGCTATCCCTCCACCAGTCCTCTCAGATCTTTCGACCCTTAGTATTCTGAAGCCCTTAGGAAAAACTGTGACACTGTTTATGTCCTCACTCAACTTAGTCGCTGTAATTGCTACTATATCTGCCTTACTGTTGTGAATCCTATCTTTTAATTCTACTGCCTTACCAGCTAATCCATCAGCATTTGTGTATAACAATCTTAATGAGGCCCCATCCCCTGATCTTCTGTCATTATCTTCTTTATCTCCCCTTTGTCTGGAAGTATTCTGTAACGAAAATTTTTCTTCTCTTCTTCATTTCTTTCATCATTTAACCTTCTTGCCTCTTGCAACAAGTTTTTTATCTTTCCCATCTCTTCCTGTGTTCTGTATCGTCTAATGAACACTTCTTTGCATTCTTGAAGGTCTTTTAGACTTTTTTTTCTCAACAATATTACCCTACATGTTTCCCCTCTCTCAAAGGTTACTTTTGTTGGTGTCGGCTTTTCTTCCCTCGAATATTTACCTAGTTGGTGTATGTTTACAATATCCTCAGGACCACATACTACTCCAAGCTTTCTTATCAGGTCTACAACGTTAGCTTTATTTTCTTCAAGTCTCCCCTGCCATGTTGGCTCCTGGGATTCACTTATGCCTGAGATTACCACTGTCTTCTCCTTATCAAGTGCCTGTCTGATGAGTGGGTTTGCCCTTTCCATCACAACGTCTTTCATTCTTTTGATTACTGTCTCTTTATAGTCAACTGTTTGTATGTTTTCCAGTGCCACCACCTTTACAGCCTCTTTTACTGCCACATTCCCCTTTAGTGCATCAGCAAAGGACGTTTTCATGGCATCATTTTCCATATTCAGCTCCTGGAACTCTTTTCTGAACTGTTCAATGTTTTCCTTAATCTGAACATTCCAAGCAGCAATCTCGTCTCTCTCAGAAGAGAGCAGTGAACTAACATCTAATTCCTTTAGGTTGTCATTCAGCTGTTTGTTTTTATCTTCTTGTTTAGAAATTCTAGATTCTAGTTGACTCTTTTCCCCTTCCAGCTTCTTTATTCTTTTTTCTAGTTCCTTTCTCTCCTGCCCTTGTGCTTTATTTGCTTCCTCCAAAGATCTTATTTGTTCTCTGAGTGTTTCATTCTCTTTCATTTCTCCATCCATATTCCGAATTTTATCATCAAGGCTTATAACCATTTCCTCTAACTTCTTGATTCTCTGTTTAAGTCCTCTGATGACTACCCCTTCTCCCGACCCATGGGTGGGAGAGGTTTGGGACAGAGATGGCTTCATTTTTATGTTCTCCCTCTCACAGAATATAGAAAGAAGACGAGAAAGAGGAAAAAAAAGAAAAGAGAAAAACTTCTAATTTACCTTCACACAGAATTTTTATATCTCCATATAAGTGCTATTTAGTGACTCAGTTTGTCTCCTTTCTGGTAACACACATCTTAACTTAAAAACTTGACCATGGTAATTTAAGTATAAAAAGAAAAACAAAAACAAAAGTCAAACGTGAAGGAAAATTCGAATTTGTGTTCGAGGTGGCACCCACCTGTTTCTGTTATATATTCTTCCTAACTGATAAACTGACTTGCTAACCAAGATATGTTATCACGGGATTTAGACTTTACATTTAACTCAATATATATGCAAAATAACAAAATAGTAAAAGAGAAAGAGGTCGAAAGATCGGTCCCCGTCCAAGACCGAGAGTTTAAGCTGTTTACTGGCAGGAACTGCTGTGGGTGGACATCACAGTGGGGGGTTGGGGCTTGTCCTGGCTGACGAATACCCATTGTAAAATGGAAATAAAGTTTATTATTATTATTATTATTATTATTATTATTATTGGCAACTTAACTCAGTACTGTTGACAGGTGGATATTTGGTAATTTTTTTTTCTTTTATTATTCAATTTTTTCGTGTATCAAACTAACTAACTAGTTAATATAAATGGGAAGGATACTGATTTTAACACTATATAGAACCACAGGATCAGGTAAAACGGCTTAAGAGCTTTCCCCAGTTTACACAAAAAATTAGGTAATGTGGTGTGATGGCTCCACCTCTGGCAACTCTTCTAGATTTCCCTCAAGGCCGAACTGGACGGCAGCTTCTCTCTCTTCCTCACGAAAAAGTTCTCAATTTTTTTTCCTTTAATATGAACAGTCTCGTCTTACAACAAATATTAGTTTTTGTACTCACAATACTCTGCAGGATTTCAGATTTATGGAAATTATGGTAAAGTTTTCCACTAAGCACTTAGTCACTCGAAACAGTGTGTGTGTGTGTGTGTGTGTGTGTGTGTGTGTGTGTGTGTGTGTGTCTGTATGTGTGAGTTTTCATGAAATAAAGCAACTCTTTAGAGTTTAAATATATTTAAAAGAGGCTTTAAAAGTAATGGAGAAGAAATGGTAAAATTTTTAATCAAGTTTCCTTATGTAAAGTAACTTCCCATAGCGAACTTCTTTTTTATCTTGTATTTTGCAAAGTACCCACTAGCCATTTTCCTTAACTCTATATTTTTTTTATTAAAAAAGGTCTATGAGTAAAAATCTCATTATGGCTAACACTGCCAGTGTAGGTTACATACATTAATGATTTTTTTAAAAGAGTGTCTTTTTTTTAATACACTCTTCTCTATCTTATTCTTCCTGTAGTCAGGCATTATGGCCTCTAAATATAGCTTTGAAGGGAGCTAAAAGCTAATGAGAGTTAATACATCTTATTAGATGCTTTAATTTTTTTTTCTACTTTGTTGGTTGAATATTGAGTAATGAATATTTCTATTGAGAGAAAATGTTCTTATCTTAAAATTCTCTGTCTTTATGATATCCTTTCACTCGTCACACATCAGTGACATCTACAGAATAATTTTAGAAGAAGCTAACAACTACTGTAAACCTCTTAGAAGATTTTTGCACCAGTAATACAAATAATAACAGTGAACTGTTGGTTGTATATATCAAAGACTTACCATAAGAGAGCATATTATTTGCAATGGTATATCCACTTTTTCTTTTTTCCTTTCCCTAATTGGGGAATCTTGGTATCATGAATAATAAGAATTTGGATAGAGAAATAATAAATGCAAAACTCGGAGAGGACATTTGCTTCAGTAGTATATATAACAACAGCTAATTCTACCAGGGTATTTTTTTTTTATCATTCTAATGGTTTAGGTTATTTATAATTACTGAGTTCGCTGGGCGTTTGTTTACGGTCTTGAAGCAGTTCCTTACTTGACATACAACCTATTACAATCGACTCTATGCCAGGAATTTATTGATACTGCTAGGTTAACAGAGGCAGTTGGGACTAGAGAAATCTGCCCAAGGGTTTCTTTTGTAAAGATGAAATACATCTATTATGGAATTTCAAATCTTCTATTTTCCTAATTGTAATGGATACCTGCTCAAATTAGAGATGTTTGCATACTAAATATTCGTTTTCCATATTCGCTATGACAGCTTCAAATACAAAAGAAAAAATTTAATCATGTTTACCATATTAAATTTTTACTTTTAAGGCAGCAAGTTTGAGCATCCGTTAATTATACCTATGTATAGAAACTGCAAATTAGCTAGTTATATACTTTACTTTCACTTTACAATAATATTAATTTGCAAAAGTCAGTAAGAATGTCTAGGATGATACCCTTTCCAAGGCCCCGTCGTGGGTGTGAACTCAAGCCTGTCACTTCCCGGGTCAAGCGCTCCAACCACTGCACTACCACAGTCTCTCTTAATGACTCAAAATCTCAAGTTAAAATCAAATCCTGAATATTTCTATACATACATACATGTACAATGCAATGATCCTCTATGTATGGGGATGGTCTAGACAAGGCACACATCCAGTCATGAAAAGTCTCACTCGCCCTATATTTCACATCTTCATTCCTTGGAGAAAAAGGGTCATCACAATTCCTCTCACCACTTCCACTCTCCTTGTGATAGTCACAGTGAAAACAGATCATAAATCATCTTATGTAGGCCCAATGATGCTTGATATTATTTTTCAACAGTCTTATTAAGCTAAGAATACATGAATAATTTTTACTTATACAGGAACTTGAACCCAGGACACATAATTACTGTGCCAAGGTGCTACTAACTATACCACAGAAGGTCCAAAAGAGAAACCAACTTTACAGCTAAGCTACTACTGTAATAATAAACACATTCTAACTGAATGCCTTTTTGTTTGCATTACAGTTTCTCCAAACCTTACTCGAGGCTTTGTTTTCACATTATATTCAAATCCCAGTCTCATTAGGGACCAACAATAAGCAATTAAGCACATTATATGTGAAAACATTAATCAGTTTTACCTCGACTGGGATTTGAGCCTAGAACACATTAATTATTGTGCCAAGGCACTACCAACTACACAACAGAAGGTCTAAAAGAGAAACCATCCTTACAGCTTAACTGCAATACTAGGAATGAATGCATTCTAGCTGAATGCCTTTTTCTTCATATTACAGTTTCTCCCAACCTCACTCATGGCTACGTTTTGCATTTAATTCAAATCACAATCATTTTAGGGACCAACAGTAATCATATAAGCGCATTACCAAAATGTGAAAACATGAACCATATTTACCCCGGCAGGGACTTGAAGCTAGGACACATAATTACTGTGCTAAGGTGCTACCAACTCCACCACAAAAAGTCTAAAAGAG
>JAXCGZ010017325.1:52500-55000 GCA_037179515.1 Halocaridina rubra | reverse complement strand
TAGTTTGAAGGGTTAGAAGTAAAAAATAGGTCAAGAGTGTTTGCAGCATGTTCATGACGATCAGGAACACGAGTAGGATGTTTGATTATTTGCTCCAGATCATGAGTAATAGGGAAAGCATGGGCCTCGCTTCCTCCCACATCCGTGTGAGAAGATTGAAGCCACTCGTTGTGGTGTACATTGAAGTCTGCAATGTAGAGAACTTCAGCATCTGGGTGAGAAGATAGCAAGGACTCATGGCACAAGGAGAGATATTCAAAGAAAGACACAAACTCGGTGGAGTTTGGAGAACAGTAGCAAAAGCAAAGGAAGATAGTGGTAGTGGAGAGATAGATATTTAGCCAGAGAACATCCAAGTCAGGAGATTCAAGGTAAATGAGTCTCACAGTAGGAGTGTTAGTGTTGCAGTATGCACACACCCCACCTTTGGAACGAAAACGAGTATACAGGTTATAGTGAGAGATTTGAAATGGGTCAGTGGAAGCATGTATAGACAGCTGGGTTTCAGATAGGAGGAGGAGGTTAGGGAGGAAAGTGCCTAAGTGCTGTTCCACAGACGGAAGATTAGATTTCAGCCCACGAATGTTAGAATATTGAAAAGTGAAAGAAGCAGATCTATTGGGAGGTGTAAGGTTATGAGCAGAACCATTACTACCACCAGGCATGTCTGCCCTCAAGCCAATGGAGGAGTCAACACGATCCCCAGAGATTCTTTGCACCCCACTATGCCGGGTACTGGGGGGCATTAGTTGTGAACCTTCCATATATAATAACAAATGTGAGGAAAAAGAAAGTAAAAGAGACAGATGTGCAGAATGTTGTGACTTGTCAAATGCAATGGAATAGCAAGAGATGTGTAATGAATATGCCAGAATATTCAGGGTAAATATAGGCATGAGGAAAGAACCGTCATGAACAAACAAACAAACAAGCAAACAAACATTTATTTCCATTTTGTACAATGGTTATTCAACATTAATAGTAACTTATAAGTAGACATGTAATTAAACTAATAAATAAGAGGGTTATACATATAGTTAAATTGAATGTAGTTTTCATAGAAAATAATAATGCTGTAAAAAAAAATGTTAACAATAATGTTAATAATAAAGTAGCAAGTATGCCACTAGATACAGGATCGTTAATATCGGCATCATTTCCATATTTGTTTCCTTACAATGAAAATAATTAGTTCTTAATGAGCAGCAACTATTTGTCCAAAAGAAAACTATATAGTTTGCCTTTGAAAGCTGTGAAGTAGGATGTATTTTTAAGATTCTCTGGAATATTATTCCAGAGTGTTGACCCTTTGATAGTGATCATCTTTGAACCTGCTTCTGTGTTTGTTCTGTGAATAAAGAGCTCACTGCTATGTCAAGTGTTGGTTCCCGTTATATCCCTGACTGTTTTTAAATCAAATAGCCAGATAGGATAATGATGGTCCAAAATTTTGAATACAAAAACATAAATGGCATAAGCGACATTATTTTCTGCCCGCAGCCACCCAAGTTTATTGAGAGCTGGTGTGATGTGGTCATATTTTCTTATTCCTCCCAGGACAACTCGAGCTGCAAAATTAATAATCTTCTGTATTCTGTTTATCTGAGTCTTAGTGGTAGCTCCCCAAACAGTTGTGCAGTAATTAATGTGACTTAGGGCTAGAGATTCAACAACAGTTATTCGAGTGGTAGTCTCAAAATTGTCTTTTATTCGTGATAAGTACATTAATGTTCCTGTAACCTTTTTGCATTCTTTATCTATGTGGGAATCAAACAAAATGTGGTTATCAAAGTGAATTCCTAGTTTTTTGACTGTTTTACTAGGTGTGATAATATTGTCGCAAAAATTAATTGTTGTGTTTTCTGCAATTTGTGCTATGTGGAACCTTGAACCAATAAATATGCACTGTGATTTACTTTCGCAACAGCCTAATTTTCACATGTATTTTTGCCAACGTTAGCAAAATAGTTATTAAAGCTATCTGCTCTGTCTTTCAACTCCGTAATATTTTCATAACTTTCTGAGGTACTCTTTTCATTTGGTATCATGCTTCTTATCACTTTCCATGTTGCTGCTGTATCATGTCTAGAGTCATTAAATTGTTTTTTGTAAAAGTCTTTTTTACTTACACTGATGAGAGATCTGACATGTTTCTTTTCTGTTTTATAACGTTCTCGGAGAGTCATATCATATCTATTCATTTTTAGCTCTTTTTGTATTTGATTTCTGATTTGCATTGCCTCTTTGATGTCATTAGTTAGCCAGTGGGCTGAGGGGCGGGTTATTTTTCTTGTTACAATGGGTGCACAACTATCTAAGCATTCAAGGAAGACTTTTGTTAGAATCTCAACCTGCAAATCGACGTTATCTGTGTATTTAATTCTATTAAGTGCATTTGTGTTGTTGATTAATGTTTCACAAAAGATATCAGGGGAGTAATATTTTAGACACCGGAATGTCTTGAGGAGAGGCTTCCTTTTGAGCTTGTTTATATTTAGCA
>JAXCGZ010017325.1:37500-42500 GCA_037179515.1 Halocaridina rubra | reverse complement strand
TTTGATGTTCTCTGGCTGAAAATCTATCTGAAGATTACTGCTTCTGTTTTCCAAACTTCAGTGAATTTTCGTCCTTCTCTGAATAAATTTCCTCTTGCCATAAGTTCTTGCTCTCTTCTCACCCACATGCTGAAGTTCTCTATATTGTCAGTTCCATATACACCACAGTGTATGACTTCATTCTTATCACACTGATGTAGGATTTAGTGAGGGCTTTACTCTCTCTGTTACTCATGTTCTGGAGCACATTATCATACATCCTAGTAGTCTTCTTAATCGGCAAAACCATGCAGCTAACACTCATGACTCATTCATTACTTCTAATCCTTCAAACTATTCAAATTCTGTACTTACCCTCTTGTAAATCTGACAACTCATTTATTTCAATCTCTTCCATTTTTGTTTCCCCTATGTCTATTCTTCCTATTCAGCGCAGCTTCTGGCACTGCGAGCATACCCGTTATGATGATTTGCATAAATTTCTCTTTGATTTCCCATGGGATGACTTCTGGTTTCGGACATGCAATCCTGATCAGGTAGCTCTGTAAGCTGCCGACATCATAAGCTCTGGAACGGAGGTGTTCATTCTCTCCTCTATCAAAACTATATCTCCCCTTAAACCTTGGCTTGGCTGTACCTGCTCAGTGGCTCTTCATACGAGGGATCGAGAATTTCGGTCACACGAAGCCTCTCCTACTGATTCTGCTCGTTCTGCTTTTATTACAGCTATAAATCGCTGCACTGCTTTGATTCTAAGCTCAAAAGCTTCATTTTTAAGACGGTAAATTGATGACATTAGCATCTCTTCCACTGATAAATGTTTCTGGTCCTTCGCCAAAAACCTTTTCAAAAACTATTGTTAATTAAGCTTTCCCACTCTCATTCGAACTGATGGTACTATTGCTTATTCTCTCTCTGGCAAAGGCACTCTCTTTGACTCATTTTTCTGCCAATTCTTCGAAAGCGTTTCCATCGCTCCTGTTCCTCATACTTTACCTCTTTTTAACCCTCTGCTTTCCCTTATTATTTCTTTACGCAAAGTCCATAAGGTTCTTTTCTCGCTAAAGACGAACAAGGCATCCGGGACCGATGGTGTCCCTACAAGGTTCCTTGAGGTGTTTACAGATAAACAGGTTCCCGTGCCTTGCAATATTTTTATCTTCATTCTCTCAACCAGAATACATTGATTATCATGGAAGCACGCTCTAGTTCAGCCTGTTCCCAAAAAGGGATGACCACTGTATTCCTTCTAACAACCGACTTAATGCCCTAACCTCTGCTATTGCTAAATTTTTCAAAGCTTTGCTAAATTCTCACTTCTTGAAAAATCTTGAGTCTAATTAGCTTATTTCCAAATCACCAGTAGGGCTTCCACAAGGAAAGATCCACTGGTGACCTCCTTTCCTATTTCACTCATGTATGGTTATCTTTTCTCGCAAGCTATTTGGAATTCTTTGTCACTGCCCTTGCTATCTCAAAGGCTTTTGGCAAAGTATGTCGCATTGCTCTGTGGGCCAAACTCTCTGCTTATGGCTTTATGCCTTCTCTCTGTTCTCTGATATCCAGGTTTCTCTCTGACCGGTTTTTATCTGTGGTTGTTGACGGTGCAACATATAAATCATTATTAGTTACCAGTGGTATTCCACTGGGATCTATTTTTTCACCTACTCTTTTCCTTCTCCTCATCAACGATCTTCTCCAGTCCCCATATCCATTCTTCTCCAAGCCTCTACCGACGATATTACCCTTTATTTTTCCATTGTTTTCTCTTCACAGCCTTCGTATCACTCTTTCGTTAACTCTCAACTCCTATTTTAAAGAATATCAAAGTAAGGCACCCAAAATTTAGTTAAATACCATGCCTCTAAAACACAGTAATCGGCTATCTCTATATATTCTTCCACTCCTGATATTCCAATTTTCCTTGAAACTTACGAAATTTACCCTTTTGATTCTATTAACAGATTAGGAATGCACATAACCTCTAACATTTCTTGAGGGAGTCATATAATTTCAATATCAAATCGGCATAAAAAAATTGGGGGTTCTATTTCACTTTCATCACTACTTATCGTCTTTTCAGTCACTTAAAGTCTGTAATTAAGCAGTATAAGAAACTTCAATCTTTCATTGTAGGGTGTGTTTACCGTCACCCTAAAGCACCTTCCAGTTCATTCAGTCATCTGCTAGAAACTTTCAGAAATATTTGTGTGCGCCATAAACCCGCATACATACTTGGTGCTCTTAATGATGACTTGCTCTCAGCAGATAACAAAGTGAAAAGGGTGATCAACACTGTGAAGTTAACACAAATAGTGACAAAACCTACCTGCATAACCCCTAATTCTAGGACTCTAATAGATCTGATAATAACAAATACAGTGTAAAGTATACCCCATTGGGATATACTTCCTGTCCAATTGCAGGTCACGAGCTCAACATTGCTATGCTAAACATAAACAAGAACATAAGAAAGCCTCTCTGATATCCCCTGATATCTTTTGTGAAGTAGTAATCAACAACACAAATGTGCTTAGTAGTATTTAAAATACAGATAACGTCGATTTGCAGGTTGAGATTGTAACAAAAGTCTTCTGTGAATGCTTAGATAGTTGTGCACTCATTGTAACTAGAAAAATAACCTGCCCCTCAGCCACCTGGCTAACTAATGACATCAAAGAGGCAATGCAAATCTTAAATCAAATACAAAAAGAGCTAAAAATGAATAGATATGATATGACTCTCCGAGAACATAATAAAGTAGAAAAGAAACATGTCAGATCTCTCATCAATGTAAGTAAAAAAGACTTTTACAATAAACAATTTGATGACTCTAGACATGATACAGTGGCAACATGGAAAATGATAAAAAGGATGATACCAAATGAAAAGACTACTTCAGAAAGTTATGGATATATTAAAGAGTTGAAAGACAAAGCAGAAAACTTTATTAACTATTTTGCTAACTTTGCCAAAAATACATATGAGAAAACACAAGAAAACATCAACTCAGTGAATATGAGTAATTACTTATATGTCAATTCTTCCAAAGTAAACACAAAAGAATACTTCAAGATAAATCCTATCGATTGTGCTACCCTAATTCTTACCATAAAGAGCCTAAGGAACTCTAGCTCTTATGGTCCATATGGTATGCCATTTAAATTCATCAAAGATGCTCTACCCATGATTGTATCTTTTATTCATACTATTATGAACACTTCCATTGTTGCTAAAAAGTTTCCTGACTCTTGGAAAAAATCACATGTAATACCTCTGCATAAAAAGGGGGACAGAGAAGATGTGACAAACTATGTCCCATGTCCCTGCTACCCATTTTCTCTAAAATATTAGAAAAAAATTGGTGCATGACAACTTATGTCATATTTAGTGTCAAATAGACTATTAGCTATTAAACAACATGGTTTCAGACCAAAACTTTCGACGGAAACTGCACTGCTCGAAGTTACGAATAGAATCTAGAATAATATAGATATGAACAAAATCTCTTTGCTTGTATAATTAGACTTATCAAAAGCCTTTGACAGTTTAAACCATGATATTCTTGTAAGTAACTGTACTAACCTAAATACTGATCCGAGCTGAATTAAAGAGTAACTCTCTAATTGCAAACAGTCTATACGTCTTAATAACATTATCTCTATGCCAAAAAATGCATCATTTGGTTTTCCACAGAGATCATTACTTGGTCCTATCCTCTTCTCATTTACGTAAATGATCTATCTTCTTTCATTTCTGACTGTCTAGTCGTACAGTATGCAGATGACACTCAACTACTCCTTAGTGGTGATATTGATAATCTCCCAGAGCTAATATTAAGAGCAGAAAACACTCCGTCAAAAATTAGAACCTGTTTTCATGATATTGGGCTGTTAATTAATGAAAGTAAAACACAATAAATGTTTATTGTTTAAAGGTTCCATATACCACAAATTCCAAAAAACACAACAATTAATTTTTGCGGCAATATTATTACACATAGCAAAACATTCATAAACCTAGGAATTCACTTTGATAACTACATGTTGTTTGATTCCCACATAGATAAAGTATACAAAAAGGTTACAGGAACATTAATGTACTTATCACGTGTAAAATACAATTTTATGACTACCACTCAAATAACTGTTGTTGAATCTCTAGCCCAAAGTCACATTAATTACTGGACAACTGTTTGGGGAGCTACCACTAGGACTCAGATAAACAGAATACAGAAGCTTATTAATTTTGCAGCTCGAGTTGCCCTGGGAGGAACAAGAAAATATGACCACATCACACCAGCTCTCAATAGACTTGGGTGGCTGTGGGCAGAAAACAAGGTCGCTTATGCTATTTATGTTTTTGTATACAAAATTTTGGACCATCATTATCCTCGCTGGCTATTTGACTTAAATAAGTCAGGGATATAAGAGAAACCAACACAAGACAGAGCAGTGAGCGCAGAGGCATGTTCAAAGATGATCACTATTAAAGGGCCGACACTCTGGAACAATATTCCAAAGCCTCTTAAAAATGCATCCTCCTTCACAGCTTTCAAAGGCAAATTATATAGCTTTCTTTTGGACAAATAGTTGCTGCTCACACATAAACTAAAGTTAATTATTCAATGCAATTTCCCTTAACACTAACCTCTCTATATGTAAACTGATATCGACTTCTCTGTTCTCTAAGTTCAGAACTAGTTATTCTCATTGTAAGGAAAACAACTATGGTGATGATTCCGATAATAAAAATACTGTATCGAGTGTTATTACTACTTTATTATTAACATTATTGTTAACATTTTTATTACAACATTATTATTTTCTAGGAAAGCTACATTTAATTTAACTGTATGTATTACCCTCTTACTTATTAGTTAAATTACATGTCTACTTATAAGTTACTTTTACTTTTAGAAGAATAACCATTGAACAAAAATAAAATAAAAATTTGTTTGCTTGTTTGTTTATTTGTTTAGCATAATGCTCGCACATATG
>JAXCGZ010017325.1:27500-35000 GCA_037179515.1 Halocaridina rubra | reverse complement strand
CAGTTTCGTGGCATGTCTTTGAACTTTTTCAAGCTTAGCTATGTGCTTTTTCAAGTGCGGATTCCAAAAGGAGGGCTGCATATTCGAGTTTTGGCCTCACATAGGTTACATAAATATTTCTGAACATTTCCTTGTCCATGTGCCAGAAGGCTACCCTTACATTTGATAAGAATGCATATGCTGCCCTTACTATGCCATTTATATGTATTTCTGGAGACAAATCTGCCAGTATGTTTACTCCTAGGTCTCTCTCATTTTCTGTCTCTTGAAGTTGTACTCCAGCCACCGAGTAGTCAAGCTTGGGCCTTCTTGCACTTGTACCCATTCTCATTACCTTACATTTTGAAGTATTGAATTTCATTAGCCACTTTTCTGACCACTCATGCAGATTATTTAGATCCTCCTGAAGTTCTCTACCATTGTTCTCGTTTTTTACTTTCTTCACAATCTTTGCATCATCTGCAAACATATTCATGAATGAATTTACAGACTCTGGTAGGTCATTTACATATACAAGGAACAAAAGTGGCCCTAAAACTGAACCCTGTGGAACTCCACTACTAACTCTTCTCCATTCAGACACTGAGTGTCTTACTCTAACCCTCTGTTCCCTTCCTTCTAAGTAAGTTTTTATCCATTCCAAAACATTTCCACCTATTCTAGCCATTGATTGCAGCTTCCTAATAAGTCTCCCATGTGGAACAGTGTCAAACGCTTTCTGGAAGTCTAGGAATATGCAATCTGCCCAGCCCTCTCTTTCCTGTAAGATTTGGCTTACCTCATCATAAAATTCTAATAAGTTTGTTACTGTTGATCTACCTTCTCTGAAGCCATGTTGCCTCACTGACAAAAAGTTGAAGGATTCCAAGTGAAAAGAGATATGTTTCCTTAATAGTTTCTCCATAACTTTGCAAACTATGCTGGTCAAGGAAACTGGTCTATAGTTCAGAGCCGTATCCCTCCTTCCCTTTTTGAAGATAGGTATCACATTTGCTTGTTTCCAGCATCTTGGAATCTCCCCCGACTCCAGTGACTCCTTAAATATGATACTTAGTGCCACTGATATTGTGTTTGCGCATTTTTTAAGCACATGAGGGGATATGTCATCAGGACCTGTAGCTTTATGAACATCTAAATCCATCAGCGCTTTGCATACCTCTGTGGCTGTAAGGTTGATGTTCTCTAATACCGGCCCTTGAGCTTCTATCACCGCAATCTGAGGGGGTGGGGTATTTTCTACTGTAAATACTGACTGAAACTCCTTGTTCAATTCTTTGCAGATCTCTTCATCCGTCTCAGTGATGCTTCCATCCGCTCTCTTTAGCCTTAAAACCTGTTCTTTTACCTTCAGTTTTCCTCTGATAAAGCTGTGGAAAAGCTTGGGATTTTCTTTAGCCTTCCTGGTGATGTCCCTCTCATAATCTCTCTCTGCCTCTCTCCTTTTACTTAGGTAGTCATTTCTTGCTCTTTTGTAGGTTTGCCAGGCATTTATGTTTTTTCTCCTCCTATACCTTTTCCAGCATTTGTCTCTCCACTCCTTAGCTCTTTTACACCCATTATCGAACCATTTCTCTCTGGCATGAATTACACCTACTTTGGTGACAGGTATGCAGCAATCTACTATCTTCCCATATTTCTCACAAAAGATGTCATACATTTCTTGTACAGATTTGTTGTAAAATAAGGTTCTCCAGTCAATAACTGCAAAAAGCTCATTCATTTTGATGTAATCTCCTTTCGGATAGTTCCTCCTCATGTCCTCAGTGCCTCTACTCTCAGGAAGAATATCTTCAATGATATACTCCATCAACAACACACAGTGGTCACTCTTTCCAATTGGTGGTTCATACTCAATATTTTCAATATCCAACACATTATCTGTGAACACTAGATCAAGTAGTGATGGCTCATCCCCACCCCTGGCCCTTGTTGGTTCCATTACATGTTGGTGTAGGAATCTTGCCCCGAATGAGTCCTCACCACTGTGTGGGTCAAGATTTATCCAATCTATCTCTTTATGATTAAAGTCTCCTATAATCAAAATCCTACATTTTTTCTCCCGTGCCATGTTAACAACTGAGTTTATGACTTCAATAGTACCTATATGACTTTCCTCATAAATTTCAAGCCTATTTTGGTTCCTTGGTGGGTTGTATACAACAGTTATTATAATGCTCTCTGACCCAGTATTTATGCGAGCAACAAGAAATTCCCTGAACTCACTTTCTATAGCCAAGTTTATTTCTTCAACTTGAATCCTCTCACTTATGAGCAGTGCTATCCCTCCACCAGTCCTCTCAGATCTTTCAACCCTTAGCATTCTGAAGCCCTTAGGAAAAACTGTGACACTGTTTATGTCCTCACTCAACTTAGTCTCTGTAATTGCTACTATATCTGCCTTACTGTTGTGAATCCTATCTTTTAATTCTACTGCCTTACCAGCTAATCCATCAGCATTTGTGTATAACAGTCTTAATGAGGCCCCATCCCCTGATCTTCTGTCATTATCTTCTTTATCTCCCCTTTGTCTGGAAGTACTCTGTAGCGAAAATTTTTCTTCTCTTCTTCATTTCTTTCATCATTTAGCCTTCTTGCCTCTTGCAACAAGTTTTTGATCTTTCCCATCTCTTCCTGTGTTCTGTATCGTCTAATGAACACTTCTTTGCATTCTTGAAGGTCTTTTAGACTTTTTTTCTCAACAATATTACCCTACATGTTTCCCCTCTCTCAAAGGTTACTTTTGTTGGTGTCGGCTTTTCTTCCCTCGAATATTTACCTAGTTGGTGTATGTTTACAATATCCTCAGGACCACATACTACTCCAAGCTTTCTTATCAGGTCTACAACCCTAGCTTTATTTTCTTCAAGTCTCCCCTGCCATGTTGGCTCCTGGGATTCACTTATGCCTGAGATTACCACTGTCTTCTCCTTATCAAGTGCCTGTCTGATGAGTGGGTTTGCCCTTTCCATCACAACGTCTTTCATTTTTTCGATTACTGTCTCTTTATAGTCAACTGTTTGTATGTTTTCCAGTGCCACCACCTTTACAGCCTCTTTTACTGCCACATTCCCCTTTCGTGCATCAGCAAAGGAAGTTTTCATGGCATCATTTTCCATATTCAGCTCCTGGAACTCTTTTCTGAACTGTTCAATGTTTTCCTTAATCTGGACATTCCAAGCAGCAATCTCGTCTCTCTCAGAAGAGAGCAGTGAACTAACATCTAATTCCTTTAGGTTGTCATTCAGCTGTTTGTTTTTATCTTCTTGTTTAGAAATTCTAGATTCTAGTTGACTCTTTTCCCCTTCCAGCTTCTTTATTCTTTTTTCTAGTTCCTTTCTCTCCTGCCCTTGTGCTTTATTTGCTTCCTCCAAAGATCTTATTTGTTCTCTGAGTGTTTCATTCTCTTTCATTTCTCCATCCATATTCCGAATTTTATCATCAAGGCTTATAACCATTTCCTCTAACTTCTTGATTCTCTGTTTAAGTCCCCTGATGGTTACCCCTTCTCCCGACCCCTGGGTGGGAGAGGTTTGGGACAGAGATGGCCTCATTTTTATGTTCTCCCTCTCACAGAATATAGAAAGAAGACGAGAAAGAGGAAAAAAAAAGAGAAAACTTTTAATTGGGCTTCACACAGAATTTTTATATCTCCATATAAGTGCTATTTAGTGACTCAGTTTATCTCTTTTCTGATAACACACATCTTAACTTAAAAACTTGACCATGGTAATTTAAGTATAAAAAGAAAAAGAAAAACAAAAGTCAAACCTGAAGGAAAATTCGAATTTGTGTTTGAGGTGGCACCCACCTGTTTCTGCTATATTATTCTTCCTAACTGATAAACTGACTTGCTAACCAAGATATGTTATCACGGGATTAGACTTTACATTTAACTCAATATATATACAAAATAAAAAAATAGTAAAAGAGAAAGCTAAAAGAAAAGCAAAAAAAAAGAAGAAAATAAGACAGCTGTACTACTTGGCAACTTAACTCAGTACTGTTGACAGGTGGATATTCGGTATTTTTTTTTTTATTATTCAATTATTTCGTGTATCAAAGTAACTAACTAGTTAATATAAATGGGAAGGATACTGATTTTAACAATATATAGAACCACAGGATCAGGTAAACGGCTTAAGATCTTTCCCTAGTTTACACAAAAAATTAGGTAATGTGATGTGATGGCTCCACCTCTGGCAACTCTTCTAGATTTCCCTCAAGGCAGAACTGGACGGCAGCTTCTCTCTCTCCTCACGAAAATGTTCTCAATTTTTTTTTCCGTTAATATGAACAGTCTCGTCTTACATCAAATATAAGTTTTGTACTCACAATACTCTGCAGGATTTCAGATTTATGGAAATTATGGTAAAGTTTTCCACTAAGCACTTAGACACTCAAAACAGAAGTAGTAATTTAAGAGGAGCAGTTTCGTGTGTCACTGAACGTGTGAGTGTGTGTGTGTGTGTGTGTGTGTGTGTCTGTGTGTCAGTGTGTGTGTGTGTGTCATTAAACATAAGAAATGGATAATAAATAAATATATAAATAAAATAAAATAGAAATTAAATCAATAGATAATTAAAGAAATACAAGTCAGTCAATGAAAAACATTGCTTCATATTAAGCAAAATTGGGTGATGCTGGGAAATGGCAGTGAGTGGGAATATTTTTGGTGGTGTGTAGTGTTTGGGGGTTGCTGTTGGGGGTCGTGTTAATGCTTGGTGCATGTTAGGTGAAAAAGATGTAAACTTGTTTCTCTCTCAGGAGCTACTGGCCGCAGGTGTATGTGTGCAGTTTCATTCTGTCCCCTAGCTCAGTGATTGGTCCGCCAATTAAGTTCCACCAAACTCACTATTCTTTCTCCTGTTGGCTGGAACCATTGTTGGTAAACAAAGGCCAAAGCCTAGTTCTGTCAGAACATTCAAACTCAGAAGTATTATTGGTATTTGGGAGCATATATATTCTTTATAACCAAATAACTGATTAGGTTAGGTGAGGTTAGGTTTGGTGTATAAACAAAAGCTCCAGCCAACGAGAGAGAGAGTAGTGAGGTAGATGGAGCTTTATCGGCTGACCAAGCACTGAACTAGGGGACAGGATGAAACAGCACGCATTCACCTGCGGCCAGCCTCTCTCTTCTCTCTCACTTGAATGCAATGGGAGGGGCTGGCCGCAGGTGAATGCATAATATTTCATCCTGTCCCCTAGTTCAGTGATTGGTCCGCCGATAAAGTTCCGCCTACTTCACTACTCTCTGTCTCATTGGCTGGAACTTACGTATATAAACATGACTTTGCTAAAAGATACCGTGGTAACATCATGGAAGGTGGAAATCTCCCAAAGACTTCTTTTTTTGTGAAGTGTAGTTATTGTGACAAAGATTTTACCACAGTTTTGAACGATTTTGAACTTCATTTCTCTCGGAAATTGCTAACTAACTTAACCTAACCAAGCCTAACCTAACCTAACCTAACTTAACCTTACCTTACCTTATGCAGTCTGAAAAATCTCATCCAGGCACGGTGGTTAGTAAAACGTGGAAAAATTTTAAAATTCTATTACGATGCAATTATTCATTTGCGACTATATGTTCTCGGGTTCAAAATACTCCAAATGAAGAGATCTACAGATTGGAAACAGAAAATATATGAAATTCCAGAAATGGCCTAAACTAATACCCATTTCTCTTGGGCAGGTTTGGTTTGGTTTGGTTAGTGTTATCTCCAGTCTGAGGATGACTGATAAAATCAGAGCACATTCATGGCAAAGTAATTGGCTGATGGACTAATGCTGGAAGATGATTGATTAACCAATCAAAGCATATTCACGGCAAAATAGTGCCTGGCGTACTAATGTTGTCATGGCAGAGTAACCTGCACTACAGATTCTCCACTGGTATATATAAAGATTTGGGAAGGAATTTATTTTATACTATATTAACCCTCTCCAATGTGTAGATCATCCTATTCTAATCATTTTTCACCCGTGGGTGAAATTAATATTGACGTCATAAAGTATTTTTTCCATTTTCCCAAATTGACTGGCCGTGAAAACAAAACAAACGAAAACAGGTGCCTTAGAAATTTAAGGTAAAATAGAGAAAATATGATGAAAAACAATAGTGCAAACGAGTTAAGAATATGAAGAAATGCTTCAGGGTGTGCCATTATAAACAGATATTTGGCTATAAAGAATATATACTACATGCTCTTGAATACCAACACTACTTCTGAGTTTGAGAGAGAGTAGTGAGGTAGGCGAAGCTCTATCGGCAGACTAATCATTGAGCTAGGAAACAGGATAAAACACCACGCATTCACCAGTAGAAAGCTGCTCCCGAATCCAACTGCCCTCCTATCTATGAACCATGTGACTGACAGTCGGTTAACATCCAGTGTCATTATGCAACACTAAGACTCATTCTGTTTCCAAAAATTCTAGTCCCGCCACTGAAGGTCCACGGATACAATGTTTTATCAGCATGTATGGAGCTGGCCTACACACCTTTGTGGTAGGTTGCAGGCTTGAAGGACGAGGTTTATTACAACCTTTGGTAACATTTGTCTCTCGCCCAATTCTAATGACTTACAATAGCACTGTTAATCTGTCTTGCAATGAGGGATATGCCTCCAGACAAACAGCCTCTAACAGCAATATATAAAAATCTTTTAGTACATGAACATTTAGGTATAGTTTTGAGGCGTCACTCACAGTTAGACAGATGTTACTGTCTTTAAAAATTATCCAACCTAAAGTGTACCTATGACTATACCATGATACTAAATTACTTATCTCTTTTAAGGAAACTTATTTTTGTGTTAATCTTCCTTTAAAATAATGTCCTTAATATCTTCTTGATATTTGCATTTATAAACAGTAGGATAGTATATGTTGTAAATGTTGTTTATGGTAGGACTATAGTACATGTCCTCAGCATCATATACATGATTGTGAGGCAAGATCTGAAGAAAACTTTTTCTCTATTTTTTTATTTATATCCCTGATCAACGACGTAGTGCGAAATAGTAGTTATGAAGTTTCTCTATTAATTAAGATGTAAAAAGTAAGATATGATTATATAGTACAATTTTTAAACCGTGTGAAAAGTGTGAAAGATATCATATAATTCAGGATGTTCGTTTTCAACTGGCATGCCACGTTGCATACCACGGGCAACATGCCACTTTGGTGTGAAAATGGCCTAACAGCCTCGCCCACATAGGTGACACTACAACTGCCACAACAATACTGACACACGACTGAGGACTGTGGCCCAGGAAGTAATTTAGCTTTAGTTCTTAACAAAACAGCCTTTTCTTTTAATTGGTCTAAGCGATATAAATACATTTTAATAACAAACGGTGTGAGAGATTAGTTTACACAAATGTTTCTTTAATTAAACAGATGAGCTACTTAAATATGAAATAGCACATTAAATTACTTTCTTCTTTAGACAAAGCGTTTTAGGATCATATTATTTACTTATTTTAACAAACAAAT
>JAXCGZ010017325.1:0-20000 GCA_037179515.1 Halocaridina rubra | reverse complement strand
GAGAAATTACATGTCAATGTAACTCAAAAGAAGTTTTGGACACCAGCCAAATAAATAAAAACAAAAGCAATATAACACGTGGGAAACACAAATAATCCGTAAGGAAGTTTGAAAACAAACAGTGGATAAAAAGAGACTCTCACAAAATTAATAATTTTATGCACAAAGCTATTGTTTATGACAAAAGAGAGGGATGCATAATTAATTGCTCCTTAGGGCATATAATATTGTGTTGTCACATTTTATATGAAAAAGGACGACTTTTCTTCATGAAACATTTGAATAGTTCACTTTTCGTTGGTGTTGTCACTCGCTTTTGTGTTGTGAGCTGGAAGAGGTATATTCAAAGAGTCAATAAGTTGTTAACATGTACAATATTTAACATGGATGTGATTTTGATTTTATAGCTTTCCTAGAAATTCCTGCTGCTCTTCCAACCTAGAATTATTTTTCTTGCATAAAATATTCCTTTTTGTTACTCTTGGCTTGAGTATCTTATCTAGAATACTCCTCTTTTGTGACCATTTGCTTGTTTATCCTACATAGAATTCTCATTTCTGTTGTCATCCTTTTCTTGTTTATATTAGAATTTTCCTGATTGTTTGGATTATTTAATTGCTGATCTCACCAAGACTCTATCCAGAGATCCATTTATTCACCCTTTTTGTGTTTATCTTTCCCAGAGTTCCACATTTTGGCCCTTTTAAGGCTTATATTAACTAAAAATTATTTTTCATGAAAATTTTGATATTTATCCCACATAGATATGCCTCCTCTTGACCGCTTTGGTGCTTATTTGAACTGAAATTCCATTTTCTTGACCCTATTTGTGCTCAACTTACCTAGAAATCCCTTTTGACCCTTTAAGTTCTTAGCTTAACCAAAACTTTATATTCTTCAACCTTTTGGTGCTTATCTTACCTAAAATTCCTTTTTCTTTACACTTTTGGCACATATCTTACCCAGAAGCCCCTTTTCTTGACTCCTTTGGTATATATTTTACCTAAAATTTCCTTTTATTGTCACATGGTGCTTATCTTCAGTAAAATTACTTTTTCTTGACTATTTTATTGCTTATCTTACCTATACTTCCTTTTTTTTTGACACTTGGTGATTCTCTTACCTAGAAAATTTCTTTCTTGTGACCCTTTGATTGCTTATATTACCTGGAATATTTTCCCTTCCCTAATGTTCTACTTTTATAACTGGCAATCTGACCTAGAAATCCTCTTTAAACAAAGCTTTGTAGGTTATTATTATCATTTTTCTTTTTTTGCTTCTTGTCACAATTTTTGAAATGCTATTTTTTTCACCTTGCTACCTACTTATTTTACCTAGTGTTCCTTTTAGAATAGGTTTTGTTAACCTTTTGTATATTTTACCTAGAATTCCCTTTGTTTTTGCTTAAATATTTTTAACTGCTTATCATATCTAGAATTCTTTTAAAGACATTATTGTAACCAAAAACTTAATTTAATTTTCATATTTGTAATCTTGTTGCAAGCGTATATTTTTGTGAGCATTTATCCCTTTTCTTCATCCCTATTTGTGAGCATATAACCTTTTTTTCTCACCTAGAAGCTCTATTCGTTTTTCTTTATATGCTTTTTCATAGTTATTTTTTTCTTTTAATTCCTATATATTTCCATGTTTGTTGCTTTATTTGCTTAGTATTCCTTTTCCTATTTGATGACTCTTTTTTTACCACCCTCCTTATTTCATAATTTTTTATCTAGCAAAGTTTTTCTTGTTCTTTTTTCTCTTCTATGTAGTCTTATTTTTTCCTCGCTATCTATGACACTTTTTAACTATGGTTTACCACATTAACCTTTTCTTAATAAGTGTCTTGAACCTTAGATAGAAAAGAGGTTAGTCTTGCTAAGTTAGTCAAGGTACAATGTTGATGTTATAGGCTTTCACCCTGCCTTTTGCTCGTCTCACCTGTTCAGTGACTTACCAGATCCTAGTTGTTGTTGTTTCGGTTTTACGCTACAGACTCCCTTTTCTACCAAGAGCTAGGACGGTTCCCTTCTTGCGAAGGGCTTGTTTTGGCAGATGTAATAGTTACCCTCACCACATCACTTGTGTCATCCACGCGGTAAGTGGGCAAGGAAATTCTATTGTTAGGCCTAACAGAAGCTGCTGGTTTACACCTATCTCAAGAACAAATTAAATATATGACTATTGATACCTCCATGTTGAACCATGGTAAGAATGTAACATTAGTGCATGTGAACGCCCTGCCCCTTCTTGCTCATTTTGAGGATATAATAATGCTAACAATACACCTCAAGATAGATATTATCTGTGTAAGTGAAACTTGGCTTCTCCCTACAACTGAAACTAAATATATGAATATCCCAGAGCTTAAAATATTTTGTAATGACCATGGCCGAGGGGATGGGGCCTGTATTTATGTTAGAAATTATTTCAGTGCATTACAAAGAGCCACAGGTCTAGAAAAAACTGAAGAGCTCGAAGATATATGGATCACTGTGCCGTATCAGAAAGTTTCATCTTTCATTATAGGGTGTATATACTGCAATCCAAAAGCTCCTTCCAGTTCATTTAGACAACTGCTAGAAATATTCAGAATATCTGTGTGCGCTATAAACCCATATACATACTTGGTGACTTTAATGATGACTTGCTCTCAGCAGATAACAAAATGAAAAGGGTGATCAACACTGAGAAGTTAACACAAATAGCGACAAAACTGACCCGTATAACCCCTAATTCCTGGACTGTGATAGATCTGATTAAACAAAGTAAAAGGTATACCCTATTGGGACATAGTTCTCTGCCCAATTGCAGATCACAAGCTCAAAATTGCTATGCTAAAAATAAACAAACACAAAAGGAAGCCTTTCTTTAAGACATTACAGTGCCTAAAAAAATTACTGCCCTGATATCTTTTGTGAAGCATTTATTAACAACAGAAATGCACTTAATGGTATCATAAACACAGATAGCATCAATTTGCAGGTTGAATTTCTAACAAAAGTGTTCCGTGAATGCCTAGATAGTAGTCCACCCATTGTAGCAAGAAAAAATAGCCTGCTCCTCAGTCCCCTGGTTAACTAATGACATCAAAAGGCAATGCAAATAAAAAATGAAATACGAAGAGACATAAAAATGAATAGAAATGTTATGACTCTCTGTGAACTCTATAAGGTAGAAAATAAACGTGTCAGATCCATCATTAATTTAAGTAAAATTTTTTTTACAAAAAACAATTTAATTACTTTAGACATGATACAGCAGCAACATGGAAACGATAAGAAGCATGATACCAAATGGAAAGAGTAACTCTGAAAGCTATGAAAATATTACAGAACTCAAAGACAAAGAAGAAAACATTAATAACTATTTTCTAACGTTTGGGAAAATACATATGAGAAAATGCAAGAAAACATCAATTCAGTGAACATAAGTAATTACTTAAATGACAATTCTTCCAATATAAATTTAAGAGTTTTCAAGATCAATCCTGTCGTTTGTGACACCCTAATTCTTACCATAAAGAGCTAAAAAAAACTCTGGCTCTTATGGTCCAGAGGGTATGCCATTTAAATTCATCAAAAATGCTTTACCCATGATTGTATCTTATATTCTAACTATTATAAACACTTCCATTGTTACTAGAAGGTTTCCTGACTCTTGGAAAAAATCACATGTAATACCTCTGTATAGAAAGGAGGACAGAGAAAATGTAACAAACTATCGTCCCATATTCCTGCTACTCATTTTCTCTAAAGTATTAGAACAAAATGTTGCATGCCAACTAATGTTCTATCTGGAGACAAACAGACTATTAGCTATTAACCAACATGGTTTCAGACCAAAACTCTCGACGTAAACTGCACTGCTCAAAGTTACTAATAGTATTTATAATAACATAGATATGAAAAAAAAATCTCTCTGCTTGTATAATTAGACTTATCAAAAGCCTTCGACAGTGTAAGCCATGAAATTCTTATTAATAAATATACTAAACTAAATACTGACCCGACCTGATTTAAAGAGGATCGATCTAATCGCTGACCATCTATCCGTCTTAACATCATTATCTCTACTCAAAAAAATGTATCATTTGGTGTTCCACAGGGATCGGTCCTTGGTCCTATCCTCTTCTCCATTTGTGTAAATGATCTATCTTGTTTCATTCCTGTCTCGTTGTACGATATGCAGATGGCACTCAGCTACTCCTCAGTGGTGATATTAATATTCTCCCAGAGCTAATCTTAAAAACAGAAAACTCTCTGTCATAAATTAAAACCTATTTCCAAGAAACTGGGCTCCTAATTAACGAAAGTAAAACACAATGCATGTTTATTGGTTCAAGGTACCTTATAGCACAAATTCCAGAAAACACAACAGTTAATTTTTGCGGCAATGTCATTTCTCCTAGCAAAGTAGTAAATAATCTAGGAATTCACTTTGATAACTACATGTTGTTTGATTCCCATATAGATAAAGTATGCAAAAAGCTTACAGGAATACTAATGTACTTATCACATATAAAAGACAGTTTTGAGACTACCACTTGAATAACTCCTAGCAAAGTAGTAAAAAATCTAGAAATTCACTTTGATAACATGTTGTTTGATTCCCATATGGATAAAGTATGCAAAAAGGTTACAGGAACACTAATGTACTTATTATGTATAAAAGACAGTTTTGAGACTACACTCGAATAATGGCCATTGAATCTCTACCCTTAAACCACATTAATTTTTGCACAACTGTATGGGGAGCTGCCAATAAGACTCAGATAAATAGAATATAGAAGGTTATTAATTTTGCAGCTCGAGTTGCCCTGGGCTAATAAAAAAAAAAAATATATGACCACATCACACCAGCTCTCAAAATATTTGGGTAGCTGAGGACAGAAAACAAGGTTGCCTATGGTATTTGCATTTTTGCATACAAAATTTTGAGCCATCATTATCCTGGCTGGCTATTTAATTTCAAAACAGTCAGGGATACAAGGGAACCAATACAAGACAGAGTAGTGAGCTCTTTATTCATAGAGCAAACACAGATGCAGGTTCAAAGAGGATCACTAATAAAGGGCCAACACTCTTGAACAATATTTCAGAAAATCTTAAAAAGTCAATCTCCTTCACAGTTTTCAAAGGCAAATTATATTTTTCTTTTGGACAAATAGTTACTGCTCACACAATAATCAAACTACACTAACCATTTTATTGTAAATAGATATCGCCTCCTTTGATTTTTAAGTTAAGAACTAATGATTCACATTGTAAGGAGCACAAATACGGTGATGATGCTGATAATAACGATCCTGTATAGAGTATTACTGCTACTACTTTATTATTAACATCAAACTGTAAACATTTTATTACATTATGATTATTGTTATTATAATTTTCAACGGGCACCAGCCGCCCGTTGAAAGACTACGACTGAAGGTATTAGGATGCAACTAGGACTGGTCCAGACAGTTCCAGGTTGAGTCTTCCTTCAGGACGGTTCTTTCCTCATGCCTACATCTACACTGAATATTCTGGCATATTCATTACACATCTCTTGCTATTCCATTACATTTGACAAGTCACAACATTCTGCACATCTGTCTCTTTTACTTTCTTTTTCCTCACATTTTGTCATTATTTATGGAAGGTTCACAACTAATGGCCCCCGGTACCCGGCATAGTGGGGTGCAAAGAATCTCCGGGGATCGTGTTGACTCCACCATTGGCTCGAGGGCAGACACGCCTGGTGGTAGTAATGGTTCTGCTCTTAACCTTGCACCTCCCAATAGATCTGCTTCTTTCACTCTTCACTATTCAAACACTTGTGGGCTGAACTCTAATCTTTTGTCTGTGGAACAGCACTTGGGCACTTTCCTCCCTAACCTCCTCCTCTTATCTGAAACCCAGTTGTCTATACATGCTTCCACTTACCCTTTCCAAATCTCCCACTATAATCTGTATACTCGTTGTCGTTCCAAAGGTGGGGTCTGTGCTTATTGCAACATTAACACTCCTACTGTGAGGCTCATGGACCTTGAATCTCCTGACTTTGATGTTCTCTGGCTAAAAGTCTATCTCTCCACTACCACTATCATCCTTTGCTTCTGCTACTGTTCTCCAAACTCCACCGAGTTTGTGTCTTTCCTTGAATATCTCTCCTCGTGCCATGAGTCCTTGCTATCTTCTCACCCACATGCCGGAGTTCTCTACATTGGAGACTTCAATGTACACCAGAGTGAGTGGCTTCATTCTTCTCACACTGATGTGGGAGGAAGCGAGGCTCTTGCTTTCTCTATTACTCACGATCTGGAGCAAATTATCAAACATCCTACTCGAGTTCCTGATCATCACGAATATGCTGCAAACACTCTTGACCTATTTTTTACTTCTAACCCTTCAAACTACTCTTATTCTGTGCTTTCCCCTCTTGGTAAATCTGACCACTCCATGATCTCTGTCTCTTC
Organism: Halocaridina rubra; assembly: GCA_037179515.1. Classification (NCBI taxonomy): domain Eukaryota; kingdom Metazoa; phylum Arthropoda; class Malacostraca; order Decapoda; family Atyidae; genus Halocaridina; species Halocaridina rubra. Next base: position 13,537 of record JAXCGZ010017325.1, on the reverse strand, counting down.
CATTTTCGCTCCCCCACCACCAATCCTTCCTACTCAACGCCGCTTTTGGCACTGCCAGCGAACCCAATATGAAAATTTGTGTAACTTTCTCTTTGACTTCCCAAGGGATGACTACTGCTTTCGGTCCCACAACCCTGATCGGGTAGCTGTAAAAGTTACCGAGATCATGACCGTGGGAATGGAGGCGTACATCCCCTCTTCTACAAAAACTTTCTCTCCCCCTAAACCTTGGTTTGACCGTGCCTGCTCCATGGCTATCCAGGCTAGGAATCAGGCTCACAGATCTTACCAAGCCTCTCCTTCCGATTTAACTCGCTCTGCCTTTATTATAGCTAGGAATCTCTGTACAGCTCAGATTCTGAGGTCTAAGACTTCCTTTATAAGAAGGAAAGTTGATGACCTTAACTCCTCTCCCACTGACAAATAATTCTGGTCCTTAGCCAAAAACCTTTCCAAAAACTTCTGTAACTCAAGTTTTCCCCCTCTCATTCGTTCTGATGGTTCTATAGCTTGCTCTCCCACTGAAAAAAGCCACTCTCTTTGGCTTTCATTTTTCTGCCAACTCTTCTATCAATGATTCCAGCGCACCTGTTCCTCAGAGTTTGCCCCTCTCTAACCCTATGCCCTCCCTTATCCTTTCTTCACGCAAAGTTCATAAGGTTCTTCGCTCACTAAAAACAAACAAGGCATCTGGTCCCGATAGTATCCCCGCAAGGTTCCTTAAGGAGTTTGCAGATGAACTGGCTCCCGTGCTTTGCAGTCTTTTTCGCCTCATTCTATCAACCAGTATCTATCCTTCATCTTGGAAGCATGCTCTAGTTCAACCTGTTCCTAAGAAGGGTGACCGCTCTATTCCTTCTAACTACCAACCTATTGCTCTAACCTCCTCTATTGCTAAAGTTTTCAAAACTTTGCTCAATGCTCACTTCTTGAAACGCCTTGAATCTAACTCACTTATCTCCGATCACCAGTACGGCTTCCGCAAGGCAAGATCCACTGATGATATCCTGTCTTATCTTACTCATGTATGGTCATCTTCTCTGAGGAACTATGGGGAATCCTTTGTCGTTGCCCTTGATATTTCTAAGGCTTTTGACAGAGTCTGGCACAAGGCTCTGTTGGCCAAACTCCCTGCCTATGGCTTTACCCCTTCTTTCTGTTCTCTGATTTCCAGTTTTCTTACTGACCGTTCTATATCTGTAGTTGTTGATGGCACGACATCTAGCCCTTTCTCTGTTTCCAGTGGTGCTCCACAGGGCTCTGTTATTTCACCTACTCTCTTCCTTCTCTTCATCAATGATCTTCTACAAACCCCATCTTCCTCTCTTCTTCATGCTTTAGCCGATGATTCTACCCTTCACTTCTCCTCAGCCTTTTCTTCACAACCTTCACCTGTTACTCGTAATCAATCTCGTATCACTCTTTCTTCTACTCTTAACTCCGATTTGCAGAGAGTATCTGAATGGGGCACTCAAACTTTAGTTAAATTCAATGCCTCCAAGACACATTTTCTGGCTATCTCTTTATCTTCTTCTCCTCCTGATAACCCTATTGTCTTCGAAACTAATGAAATTTACCCTCTTATTTCTATCAATATATTAGGAATCCATATAGCCTCTAACTTGTCTTGGAGGAATCATATAATCCAAATTTCTAAATCTTCATCCAAAAAATTGGGGGTTTTGTTTCGTTTTCGTTATTATTTTTCCTCATTGCAGTTACTTAAAATTTACAAAGGTCTTGTCCATCCCTGCTTAGAATACTGCTCACACATCTGGGGTGCTTCTTCCTTTACTTATCTTCTTTATAGGGTTGAATCTAAGGCAGTCAGACTCATTAATGATCCTTCTCTTACTTCTAACCTGGATTCTCTCTCTCTTTGCCGTAAGGTATCTTCCCTTTCACTTTTCTATCGCTACTACTTCCATCGCTGCTCTGATGAGTTGGCGAGTTGCATCCCTCCTCCACTGCTGAGGCCGCGTAACACTCGCCAAGCGGCCTCATCTCACAGGTACTGTGTGGAGATTTGCAGCTCGCGGATTGGTCGGTGCAGCGACTGCTTCTTCCCATCTACCTCCAGACTCTGGAACTCTCTTCCTCCTCCTGTCTTTCCTAATTCTTATGACCTTTCATCCTTCAAAAAGCAGATCTATCGTCATCTCAGAGCCTAGTCCTCCATATCTCTGGGACCTCTTTACTTTGACTTTTTTTCTGTCTGTCGTTTTCCTTTGTGTGACATTACCTCATCTCTGCCTTGCCCTTAACCTTTTTCTTTTCCTTCATCTTGGTATTTTCTCGTGCCCGGGCCTTTGTTGATGAGGGCAGTTTCTGCCTGTCCCAGTGTCACAATCTTAAAAAAAAAAAAATACGTATCCGTTAACTCAAGGTAATCTTCGTTTTCTGTTAATTTTTGCTTAAGTACATGTCTACTTACAAGTGTACTCTTAGCTTTGTAAATGAATAGCTATTGTATAAAAATGGAAATAAATGTTTGCTTGTTTGTTTGTTTGTTCTCAAGCAAACCGCCAGATGCCCACCCATTCTAGTTTTCTGAGGTAGCAACTTAGCTTTCCATGCCATCCTTTTGCCAGGAATCGAACTTACTCCTCATTGAATGTAGTGATCAGCTACATCACTGAAGGCTTAAAAGTTCTTTTGAATGTATGTTTCACACCAACTTCATAACTTCAGTAGAAGTTAGTTTCTCCTTGAAATTTGCATGCGGTTACAATAATTTCATAAAACTATATTTTTGTGGAATAAAAATCATAGTTTTTAACTTCTCTTGTTGGAGACACATAATCCTAATTTTTTAATTTACATATAAAAAATTAGGGGTTCTATTTCATTTACATGTCATTAGTTACCAGCCATATGACTGCAAAATCTTGTTTATGTTACAAGCCTCTCTGCTAAAGGCTTGCTTAGAATATAAAAATATACCTCTAGATGTCGAAATCTCATCATCACTATTATTATTATTATTATTATTATTATTATTATTATTATTATTATTATTATTATTATTATTATTATTATTATTATCATTATTTTAATTATTATTATTAAAAAAAATGCAATTCAATAACGCATTTTATATGTTAGCAAATAACCTCCTTTCCAGGTCGAGTATTGAACATCCAAACTCTATAGTATTGAACATCCAAACTCTATTCAACAGAACACAGCTTAGTCCACTACACCACAGAGACTGCATATGTAAGGGAACTAGCGAAGCCTACTGACACTACACAGATGGAGGGATGCCACTGCGACCATTATTCTCCGTTTTGTCCCCCTCTCCAAACCAGTATTGACCACTGAACACATTTAATTCCTCTCCTCAACACCAAGGCTCTTATACAACTTCTCTTGTGTAGTGGAGTAAGTTTCTTTGCAACAGACTAGAGTTAGCAGGTTCGATTCCCAACCAGGAAGATGGATTACTTGAAAACAACTAAAATGCGTAATTGTACAACTTTTGTTTAATGTAGCTAGGCTTTGGTATTGAAGAGGAGAATGAAATATGTTCACTGGCCACTGTTGAGATGGGGAGTGGGGTAAAATGGAGAATATTGGTTGCAGTAGCATCCATCCCGTCTCTGCGGTATCGACAAGATACCCCAATTTTCTCTCTCATACAACCTCTGTGGTGTAGTGGTCAAAGCTGTGTTGCCCTTGACTACAGTTCGTAGGTTCAGTTCCCGACCAGGAAAGGAGATTAATTGACAAAATTAAATAAGCAATTGTATTACATTTGCTTCGTATTTAGGAGGAGAATGTGTTCACTGGCCACTGGAGGGTTGGAGGAAGGGGTGAAGCGGAGAATAATGGTCGCTGTGGCGTCCATCCTTCTATGTGGTATCAGCAAGATACCCCAGTTCCTTATCTAATTCAATCCCTGTTGTGTAGTGGACTGAGCTGTATTGCTCTAGAGTTTGCAGGTTCGATTCCCGACCAGGAAGGGAGATTATTATTATTATTATTATTATTATTATTATTATTATTATTATTATTATTATTATTATTATTATAATTATTATTATTATCATTGTTATTATTATTATTATTATTATTATTATTATTATTATTATTATTATTATTATTATTATTATTATTATTAGTTCACTAAAGATAGCGCTTGATAAATCATGGAAGTATAATATTCATCAGCACCTTTGCTTTTTAGGTTTTGAAAAAGCATCTGACTATGTACCACGAAGTAAGTTAAGAGTAAATATGTTGAACAAAGGAGTGCAGTCAAAAGCAGCAGTGACTAATTTGATGTTGAAAGTAGAGTGAGGCAGAAGAGTGTGCTATCTCCACTGCTTTTCAGTCTGTATATGGACCAAGTAATAAAACGTATTAGGCAGGAAGAAGGTACACACTACTTTGCTTATGCGAATAATACTGTTCAAAAGTGCGCGCATTGATGAGTAGCTGAAAGACATGATGTAGCAATGGAATGACGTTTTTGAGGTATATGCTTTGAAGATGAGTTTTAGTAAGACCAAAGTATTTACATTAGCCTGGATAAAGTAGAAGCATAAGATGAAGATTGGGGATGTGGGAGGCAAGAAGGAGCAACGGCAGCAGGAGCGTGAAATGAGGATAGGTGGGCAAGGATATTCTACAATGATGCCCAACAGCCACAGTTGGTTTATCCTCACCGCTTCATCGCATGGCAACTCCCTTCACACCTGTCCACCACAGTTCACTGAGCTAGCAGATGAGAAAAATCCTTTTGCACCACGTCATATATGCACAGTCTTCCTCCACTCATTCATATCTTTTGCACGCACTCTTCCCTGTTCCACTGACATACCATGAGTATTCAGTGCTCTTTTCACACCATCCATTCATCTCATTCTAAGTCTCCCTCTTAACCTAACTCCAATCACTTATACACTCCACACTCTTTTTACTATTCCATGTGTCCAAACCATTTCAATGTTCACCGATCTAACCTGTCCTACAGCCTCATCCCAACACCCGTTCTCTGCCTGACATCCTCATTTCTTACTCTATTTATTCTAGAGATACCAACCATACCTCTCAAACACCTCATCTTCATTACATTCAACTTGTTCCTTCCATCCTGTCTTGCATTCCAAGTCTCTGCTCCATACAATGCTGCTGGCACAATCACACTTTCAAGGATCCTGCTCTTTGCATTCATTCCCAAATATCCATTTCTCATTACAATTTTTGTCCCATATAGATATTTACTTGCTTCCTTCATTCTATGATTTACCTCTACATCCACTCGTCCACTCTTTGATTACTGTTACCCCAGATACTTAAAACTCTCAATTTCTGCAAGCAACTCTCCATTACTCTTACATTCAATCTGCCAACATCAACTCCTCATACATCTCATGACATTACTTTTACCAATATTCACTCGCAACTTCCTTCTTTCACACACACAAATAAACTCATTCACCATTTATAATTTACAATTACTGGTCTGTTTGCCTACAATTAAACATGCCATCACTTTTAACATTGCACCGAATTACATACCCCAGACAGCTTGTTTTCTATTGGATTTTTGGATATGTATACTGCATAATGCTCATGTACTATATTACTGACCTACAAAGTGGCAACTGATTCTCTGCCAGTATTTTTCTAATTCTTACCATCCCTGTTTTGGGGTTTCTATTATGCTGATCTTAGGCTCAGCAAGTAATATTCTTCAAGTATTTAACCACACTAATGAAATTATTTCAAACTATGACATTGGTGACTTGAATTCCGTTAATAACTTCGGAACCATTGTTTTGTTATTTCATTCTTTAGTTAATAAATCAGTACTACAATCTTGCTGAGTTTTAAGACAGATGTCTGATTTGCAGATAATCTTGTGCTGACCCTATGTGTTGATGACTAATTTTTGGCCACTACTTTGCTAATTTTATGGTCAACGCATGATATTTGGCTTCCATTTCTTGACTAGATAAAAGTAAATATTTTGTTTTAACTTCTGTTTTCTCGATTTACTTGTCTTTGCATTATAGTTCAGCGGTAGCTCAGAAGTAAAGCGAGAGTGTCTAGAAAAGACAACCCTAAAAAACGATGGTGCAATCCCGCCACGGGGCTTTGGATGGGCATCCAGCATTATTCTTCCATATGCATCCAAATTGGTTACTAATCATGAAAAATTAAGCGATAAAAACTTTAGGTGATCATTGATGAGAAAAACAAGGACAATAACACATTCAATTAATTGATTTCTAATGTTCAATTTAGTAAAACACACTTAAGTGTTAAAAAACACACATATCCTGCATTAAAATTAATAATATATATATATATATATATATATATATATATATATATATATATATATATATATATATATATATATATATATATATATATATATATATATATATATATATATATATATATATATATATATATATATATATATATATATATATATATATATATATATATTGTTAAAAGAAAATCCTTCAGCATTAAAATTGACCACAACATTTTATATTGCAAAACCACATAAGAAGTTGACACTTTTACATGCATGAAATATGTTTGGAATTAGATCCATAAGCGTAAAAAAGTGTCTGGATATTGTTCATACGATGAGAGTGTATCCGGATATTGCTATCCTTCTCTGACGTGGATTGTCGTGAGGAAAAAAAAAGTTATTTATTTATTGTTTGCTGTCCTCTTTTTCACCAGCATGACGACAATATTTTGCAATTACTCTGAATGAATAATAAAGGATTTTTTTCTGGGGTACTGTAATAAATAAGTAAAATATATATATATATATATATATATATATATATATATATATATATATATATATATATATATATATATATATATATATATATATATATATATATATATATATATATATATATATATATATATATATATATATATATATATATATATATATATATATATATATATATATATATATATACATACATATATATATATATATATATATATATATATATATATATATATATATATATATATATATATATATATATATATATATATATATATATATATATATATATATATATATATATATAATATATATATATATATATATATATATATATATATATATATATATATATATATATATATATATATATATATATATATATATATATATATATATATATATATATATATATTAACCAAGCAAGCACATTACATATGTGAAAACATGAATCCTTTTTTACCCCGACCGGGACTCGAACCTAGGACTTATAGTTACTAAGTCAAGGCGCTACCAACTACACACCACAGAAGGTATAAAAGGAATCCTACCTTATACCCTATATCTGCTATACTTAGGGATGAATGCATTCTATCTGAATGCCACTATGTTCATATTACAAATTCCCCAACCTCAATCGTGGCTTCATTTTAGCATTTAATTAAATTCTAAATCTCATTTGGGTCATACAATAACCAAGCAAGCACATTACATATGTGAAAACATGAATCATTTTTTACCCCGACCGGGACTAGAACCTAGGAGATATAGTTACTAAGTCAAGGCGCTACCAACTTCACACCACAGAAGGTATAAAAGGAATCCAACCTTATAGCCTATATCTGCTATACTTAGGGATGAACGCATTCTATCTGAATGCCACTATGTTCATATTACAGATTCCCCAACCTCACTCCTGGCTTCATTTTAACGTTTAATTCAATTCCCAATCTCATTCAGGTCATACAATAACCAAGCAAGCACATTACATATGTGAAAAAATGAATCATTTTTTACCCCGACCGGGAATCGAACCTAGGACTTATAATTACTAAGTCAAGGCGCTACCAACTACACACCACAGAAGGTATAAAAGGAACCCTACCTTATAGCCTATATCTGCTATACTTAGGGATAAACGCATTCTATCTGAATGCCACTATGTTCATATTACAAATTCCCCAACCTCACTCGTGGCTTCATTTTAGCATTTAATTCAATTCCCAATCTCATTCGGGTCATACACTAACCAAGCAAGCACATTACATATGTGAAAACATAAATCATTTTTTACCCCGACCGGAACTCGAACCTAGGACTTATAGGTACTAAGTCAAGGCGCTACCAGCTACACACCACAGAAGGTATAAAAGGAATCCAACCTTATACCTATATCTGCTATACTTAGGGATGAACGCATTCTATCTGAATGCCACTATGCTCATATTACAGATTCCCCAACCTCACTCGTGGCTTCATTTTAGCATTTAATTCAATTCCCAATCTCATTCGGGTTATACAATAACCAAGCAAGCACATTACATTTGTGAAAACATGAATCATTTTTTACCCCGACCGGGACTCGAACCTAGGACTTATAGTTACTAAGTCAAGGCGCTACCAACTACACACCACAGAAGGTATATAAGGAATCCAACCTTATAGCCTATATCTGCTATACTTAGGGATGAACGCACTCTATCTGCATGCCAATATGTTCATATTACAGATTCTCCAACCTCACTCGTGGCTTCAATTTAGCATTTAATTCAATTCCCAATCTCACTCGGGTCATCCCTAAGTATAGCAGATATAGGCTATAATGTTTGATTCCTTTTATACCTTCTGTGGTGTGTAGTTGGTAGCGCCTTGACTTAGTAACTATAAGTCCTAGGTTCGAGTCCCGGTCGGGGTTAAAAATGATTCATGTTTTCACATATGTAATGAGCTTGCTTGGTTATTGCATGAACCAATTGAGATTGGGAATTGAATTAAATGTTAAAATGAAGCCACGAGTGAGGTTGGGGAATCTGTAATATGAACATAGTGGCATTCAGATAGAATGCGTTCATCCCTAAGTATAGCAGATATAGGCTATAAGGTTGGATTCCTTTTATACCTTCTGTGGTGTGTTGGTAGCGCCTTGACTTAGTAACTATAAGTCCTAGGTTCGAGTCCTGGTCGGGGTAAAAAATGTGTCATGTTTTCACATATGTAATGTGCTTGCTTGGTTATTGTATGACCCGAATGAGATTGGGAATTGAATTAAATGCTAAAATGAAGCCACGAGTGAGGTTGGGGAATCTGTAATGTGAACATAGTGGCATTCAGATAGAATGCGTTCATCCCTAAGTATAGCAGATATAGGCAATAAGGTTGGATTCCTTTTATACCTTCTGTGGTGTGTAATTGGTAGCGCCTTGACTTAGTAACTATAAATCCTAGGTTCGAGTCCCGGTCTGGGTAAAAAATTATTCATGTTTTCACATATGTAATGTGCTTGCTTGGTTATTGTATGACCCTAAAGAGATTGGGAATTGAATTAAATGCTAAAATGAAGCCACGAGTGAGGTTGGGGACTCTGTAATATGAACATAGTGGCATTCAGATAGAATGCGTTCATCCCTAAGTATAGCAGATATAGGCTATAAGGTTGGATTGCTTTTATACCTTCTGTGGTGTGTAGTTGGTAGCGCCTTGACTTAGTAACTATAAACCCTAGGTTCGAGTCCCAGTCGGGGTAAAAAATGATTCATGTTTTCACATATGTAATGTGCTTGCTTGGTTATTGTATGACCCGAATGAGATTGGGAATTGAATTAAATGCTAAAATGAAGCCACGAGTGAGGTTGGGGAACCTGTAATATGAACATATTGGCATTCAGATAGAATGCGTTCATCCCTAAGTATAGCAGATATAGGCTATAAGGTTGGATTCCTTTTATATCTTCTGTGGTGTGTAGTTGGTAGCGCCTTGACTTTGTAACCACAAGTCCTAGGTTCGAGTCCCGGTCGGGGTAAAAAATGATTCATGTTTTCACATATGTAATGTGCTTGCTTGGTTATTGTATGACCCGGATGAGATTGGGAATTGAATTAAATGCTAAAATGAAGCCACGAGTGAGGTTGGGGAATCTGTAATATGAACATAGTGGCATTCAGATAGAATGCGTTCATCCCTAAGTATAGCAGATATAGGCTATAAGGTTGAATTAATTTTATACCTTCTTTGGTGTGTAGTTGGTAGCGCCTTGACTTAGTAACTATAAGTCCTAGGTTCGAGTCCCGGTCGGGGTAATAAATGATTCATGTTTTCACATATGTAATGTGCTTGCTTGGTTATTGTATGACCCGAATGAGATTGGGAATTGAATTAAATGCTAAAATGAAGCCACGAGTGAGGTTGGGGAATCTGTAATATGAACATAGTGGCATTCAGATAGAATGCATTCATCCCTAAGTATAGCAGATATAGGCTGTAAGGTTGGATTCCTTTTATACCTTTTGTGGTGTGTAGTTGGTAGCGCCTTGACTTAGTAACTATAAGTCCTAGGTTCGAGTCCCGGTCGGGGTAAAAAATGATTCATATATATATATATATATATATATATATATATATATATATATATATATATAGTATATATATGTATGTATGTATGTATGTATGTATGTATGTATGTATGTATGTATGTATGTATGTATGTATGTATGTATGTATGTATGATATATATATATATATATATATATATATATATATCATATATATATATATATATATATATATATATATATATATATATATATATATATAAAGAGTGAAGAAATAGAGTGGGGAGATGTAGAAGGGAAATAGTGAAGGTGGAAGAGTTGAAAAAGCCAGAGAAGAGACCGGAATATCAGGACAGGTTGATATTGTCATATGAAAAGGTGAAAGAAAGAGATATTGGAGAGTTAGAGGAGGAATGAGGTTTGATGACAAAATGTTTTGTGGGACATGCAAGTGATGTGTGTGGAAAGAGGTTTGTTGGAGGTGGTATGAGGAGGGGCAGTGAATGGTGGAATGAAGGGATGAAAATGAAGGTAGAAGAGAAAAAAAAGGGCTATTGAAGAATGGCTGCAGTGTAAAAGTAGGGAGAAGTAGGAAAGATATAGGAAGAAAAACGTGGAAACCAAGCAGAAGGTAGAGGAAGAGAATAGGTTGACAAATGTTAGGTGGGGACAGGATTTTAGTAGGTCATATGAGGAGAATAAAAAGAAGTTTTGGAAAAAAGTGAAGAGAGTAAGGAATGCTGGATCGATGATGGAGGAGACAGTGAAAGATGTGAATGGACAGATGTTAAGAGGGAAAAATGCAGGGAAAAGATGGGCAGAATATTTTAGGTGCTGGTTGAATGTTGAGAAAGATTGAGAGGCAGCTATAGTGGCAGTTGTGGGTGTTCAAGTGCCAGTAATGGGAGATTAAAATGAGAGAGAGATTAAAAGAGAGGAGGTGAAAAGGGCATTGTATGAAGCGAAAGCAGGTAAAGCTCCTGGAATGGATGGTGTGAAAACTGAGATGTTGAAAGAGGGGATGTGACTGCATTGGAATGGTTAGTGAGAGTGTTTAATATATTCTTTATGTTTTCAATGGTGCCAGTGGAATGGGTGATCGCTTGTATAGTACCCCTATGCAAAGGTAAGGGAGATGTGAATGAATGAAGTAATTTTAGGGGTACAGTTTGTTGAGTGTGGTAGAAAAAGTGTATGGTAGGATACTGGTTAACAGGATTAGGGATATGACAGAAAATGTGATCGGAAGTGCAGAGTGGTTTTAGGAGAGACAGAGGTTGTATAGATCAGATTTTTATAGTTAGGCAGTTATGTGAGAAACATTTAGCTAAGGGTAAGGATGTGTATTTTGCATTTTTGGATCTAGAGAAACCGTATGATAAAGTTGATAGAAAGGCAATGTGGAATGCTTTGAGATTATATGGAATTAATGGTAAATTGTTGCATGCAGTGAAGAATTTGAATGAGGGCAATAGAGCTTTGTGTTAGGGTAGGGAATGAAGCAAGTGAGCAGTTTCCAGTGAGTGTGGGAATGAGACAGGGATGTGTGATGTCACCATGGAAGTTCAATATTGTACATTGATGGAGTCGTAAGAGAGGTGAATGAGCGAGTGCAAGGTCGAGGCTTGAGAATGGTAGATGGGGATAATAACGAGTGGGAGCTGAATCAGTTGCTGTTTGAAGATGATACTGTGGTGGTGGCAGATTCAGAGAAAAAGCTGTGTCAGTTAGTGTCAGAATTTGGAATGGTGTGTGAGAGAAGGAAGTTGCAAGTGAATGTGGGAATGAGTAAGGTTATGAGGTGTACTAGAAATGAGGATGGTGCTTGACTGAATGTTATGTTGAATGGAGAGACACTTGAGAAGGTTGATCAGTTTAACTATTTACGGTTGGTTATAGCTGCAAATGGTGGAGTGGAAGCAGATGTATATCACAGAGTGAGTGAAGGATTACCTAATTGTGATTACCTAATTGTGTTTACGGGAAAGAGCCCAAAGCTCGTATCTTCCCGTCTCCTGATCAGTTCCATTTTAGACTTAGTGATACTTATCGTACCTGTCCTTAAAACTATGGATTGAGATAGCATTAACTACCTCCTCGCTTAGCGAATTCCAATTATCAACTACTCTTACACTGAAAAAGTATTTCCTTACATCCTGCAAAGAAGTTTTCTTACGAAGCTTCAAACTATGACCTCTAGTTCTAGAGCCAGCCATATCGAAATATCGATCCCTATCCACTCTATCATAACCATGAAGGAATTTAAAGACTGTCACCATATCTCCCCTCACTCTTCTAGCTTCGAGTGATGGCAAGTCTAATTCCCTCAGCCTCTCATCATAACCGAGATTGCGTATTTCTGGCACCAGTTAAGGGTTGGGTGCGTTGAAAGCTTTGATGAAGAGTAGCTTCTTGGAAACAAATGTTAAGAAAGTTTTGTATGAGAAAGTAATTGTGCCAACTGTGATGTATGGATCAGAGTTATGGGGTATGAAAGTTAGTGAGAGACGAAAACTATATGTGTTTGAGATGAAATGCCTGAGGAGTATGATTGGTGTATCTCGGTTGGATAGGGTTAGGAATTACGTAGTGAGAACAAAAACGGTGTGAGGAAAGAAATTGCAGCCATAGTATATATGAATGTTCTGAGATGGTTTGGCCATGTGGAAAGGATGGATGATAAAAGACTGCTGATAAAGGTGATGAATGGGAGAGTTGATGGGAGAAATGCTAGAGGGAGGCCTAGGTTTGGATGGATGGATGGAGTAAGGAGAGCCCTGAATGATAGGAGGATAGATGTGAGGGAAGCAAGCGAGTGTACTAGGAATAGGAATGGGTGGCGAGCGATTGTGACGCAGCTCTGATGGGAATCTGTTGTTACCACGGGGCTGCATCTTACAGACGTAGCCTTGTGGAAGGTGCAGTAGGGGAGTTGACATTTTTGAGGCGACACAGGTTGTGGAAAAGGAGGGAGGATGGGCTAAGGCACTCAAGCAGTGCCATCTGAACGGTTGCTAGCTCCCTCGTCATTGCCCATAGAGCAAAGTAATACCTTTTTTTCTTTTTTTTTATGTCGGCTACCCCCCCCCCCCAATCAAAAGGGGAAACAGCGAAAGTAGATAGAAATATATATATATATATATATATATATATATATATATATATATATATATATATATATATATATATATATATATATATATATATATATAT